>CM064501.1:21933507-21998507 GCA_032716605.1 Paralithodes platypus | reverse complement strand
TATAACACTGTTAGAACAGATTCGTATTCATTCAAGACCCTAAACCCAAGAGTACTGTAAAGGTTCTTAACCTAAGAAGTGCGCATGGGGGTAATTAGACACCTCTGCCTGTGCTGACGTATTTGAGCTGTTTCCATCACTAAAATATTCATTTTACCATATATAGCATTAATACTTATCCATACGCGCCTATTATGGGTTGATTATAAAGGTATTAACGTGAAACAACAATAAAACGAGTGAAAACAGCGTTTGGATGGTCAAAATCGGAGATACAGGCCGCGAGTTATATAATGTATGGGTGAGGCAACCTGCTTTCCCGCCAAATTCCCCCAAGGCCACTGAGACACTGTCGATCGATACTCTCTCTCTCTCTCTTGCACTCGCTTGCTAACAGTGGTGTCAATGCCCTGCTTGCAACTCGCTAATGTTAGCACGAAAATATACCTCAGAATAAGGGAATAACAGGGAAAATAGGTGATAACTGAAGGAGGGGAGGAAAGTGGGGAAGGAGGGGAGGTAGAGGAGTGATATTTTGCATGGCCCAGGGGCATTTCTCTGACTCTTAAGAGTCTTCCCGCAGTCCGCCGGGGGAACTCTTAAGAGTCTTCCTGCAGTTCCCGGGTTAAAGACTCTTATAAAGGTCAGAACAGTTGAGAAAGATAGTATAACACTGGTATTACTACTTCTTACATTAGTTCGATGATAAATTATGTATAACACTGGTAGAGCATAATCGTATTCATTCAAGGCCCCAAACCCAAGAGTTCTACTAAAGTTCTTAAAGAAGTTTTTCATTCTGCTGTCACCGTCACATGACAGGATCACCACCACGGACCAAGACGTTGTTGGAAGTGGCACGTAATTGCAACTGATCACCAGAGCCTGCAGAACGCCCTCCCTTTGAGACATATTGTGGATCCTCGATCGTGCTGTAATTTTATACCTATCCATGTCTGAGTGTAACTTTGTACAGTTTGCCGCACAAGTCCTGTGAAATCGTATTTTGGCAGTGTCATCAGACACACCTCCCAAACCCCCCTGCCTCACTCTACCTCCTACCTTCCACCCCACCTTTCCTCCCTCCCTTTCACTGTTCGACTCATAGTATCTCACGGTTATGAAGTAGGTGTGTTGTGAATCACTTAAATCACTTGTTTTCATTTCATTATATTGATAGCCTAGCCGTAAATTAATAAACCATTTCTCTATCGTTGTTCAATGTTATACAATAAATACAGTTCAAAGGGCGTTGTACAATGTAATTTGTCCTTAGTGAGTGAGAGAGAGTTACACAGAGTTACAGAGATACTCAGACCACACAGACCTTGCAGTTCCAACTAGGTGGTCCAGCCTTAATACTACTAGACAGGGACAGTTTATAGTGGAAGAATAGGACAGTAAAGTAGAAGGCTCTCTCCCCACCCTCCGGCTAAAAAGCCGTACCGGAAAATACGACTAAGTGTAACCTTAATATGGGTCAGGAATTGCCCACAAGGAAAGTGTTTTATAATAATAATAATAATAATAATAAAAATATTTATTCAGTTAGCAATTTACAGAGTTGGTACCACATAGTATGTTACAAATATGACATGTACCAGCCTTGCATAATTCCAACTAAGGATAGCCCAATAAGGCCGTTAGGCGTATTTCCATTGGGGTCCTTGTGGGATTAGGTTAGCTGGGGAAAATGGGGAGGATAAAGAAATAGATACTTTAGAGAAAGTATTTCTAGGGGGTTATTTTAAGATACCTTACATCCTATAGTAAATATCAGTAATCTGTAATCAGTAATAATTTCAGTTTGGTTTGTCTATCTCTTATGTCGCATTTAGTAGTAGACATAAGCTT
Organism: Paralithodes platypus; assembly: GCA_032716605.1. NCBI lineage: Eukaryota > Metazoa > Arthropoda > Malacostraca > Decapoda > Lithodidae > Paralithodes > Paralithodes platypus. The sequence goes on along the minus strand of CM064501.1, from coordinate 21,996,653 downwards.
GGTGCTCCCTTCTCGCAGCTGTCCGGTTCAGGTGTTCCTTCAGGCTACGTCTGAAGGAATACAGTGTTCTCTTTTCACGGACTGACTGGGGTAGGTCGTTCCAGTCCAGTCCCATGGCGGTGAAGAAGAATGTTTGCTTACCCTGTCCTTGGATTCTCGGGACCTTAAAATTAAACATCCTGTTTCTTGTATTATGTCCACTCCTCTCATTTGCTTTAACAAAATCATTCTTTAGATACTCTGGAGCTCTGTCATAGAAAATGTTGAAGGCATTAGTGAGCCTGATTTGTTTGGCCCTGTCAGAGACATTGAGCATACCTAGTGACTGAAGTTGTTCCTGGCCAACATGTGATCTGGGTCCTAGGTTCAGCATGAACCTAACCATTTTATTTTGAGTGACCTGAAGTTTGTGCTGTGCTGATTTAGATGATGCAGAGTACCAGGATGACACAGAATAGTCAAAATGACATTGAACAAGCGCTTGGCAGAGGGTCTTTTTGGTCGCCGCGGGCAAGCAGCCCACCTGTCTATACAGGTATTTTATATGTGCTCTACACTTACTCAGGATAGATTCCAAAATTGTTTCACCTGACAAACTCGTGTCCCTTCTTTCTTTATAGAAAGAAATTAGTTTGAAAGGGAAATTACACATACCTACTGATTAATTCATATTTATCCAATCTCCATCAGATGATCGTCCAGTCTTTTCTTAAACATATCAATTGAATTACTGTCGACCACCTCCCTTGTATTCCACTCTTTAGCCACATTGTATGTGAAGAATTTTTGTGTTGTATGTAAGGATGCCTTTTTCTAATTAATATCATTCCATTACCTCGGGTTGCAGCATTGTTATTAATCGTGAACAGTGCACTGATATCTACTCTGTCAAATCCTTTAACCCTTTTGCTGCGGCTATGTTTGGGCTATTTAGGGCATATTCAGGCACCCCTGAAAGATAAATCAAGCATCTGCATTAAATGAAGTGTATTCTGCCAAAAACTAGACGAAAATAGCTTCAAAATGAGACCAGAACGGGCCCCGTACGTGGTCTGGTTCACCCGCAGTGGTGCCAGTGAAACGCGGGAAACCCGCTATTTGGTAGCACACGCTCGCTTGGCTACACTGCTGTGAGACACAGAGAGAGACCCGCGCGAGACACAGTGTACCTCAGTGAGCCGCTCGCTTCTCTGAGGGTCGGAGGTGGGCCCGTCATGCTCCCGCCCACTGACACTCGATTTTTACGGTTTTTACAGGCTTTTAAAGCCTGGAAATTGCTGTAACTTGCCAGGACGTTCCAGAACGTCACCCGCAACAAAAGGGTTAAGTATCTTAACACACTCGAGAAATTGGCCTCGCAACCTCCTTTTTTTTAGCGATAACATATTTTAGTTTTTAATCTTTCATAATATGTCTTTTTTCATAAAGGGAATTAGTTTAGTTGCTCTATGCTGCACAAATTCGAGTTTTTTAATGTCTTTCTTGAGATACGGGGACCCGAAATGAACGCCATATTCAAGATGAGGTCTAACAATGAGCGAGAGAGATAGGTAGAGAGAGAGAGAGAGAGAGAGAGAGAGAGAGAATGTCCTGACATGTGTCCTAATATATTCGTTTTTTTTTATTTTTTTATTTTTGTAATCTATACTCGGTTATGTTTGTGTGTATTTGTTTATGAATATTTAGTTGTCAAAGTGTGTCTTTCAATATGATATTCAGTATTCAATATTTTTTAGAATTGCCTATTTGATTTTGTCATTCCTCTCTTATAGTAACTAATACGGCAATATTATTCGGGATTATACATGACCCAATACATATCTTTTGACAACATTTACAGTGCCATGAGTTATACAGCCTATCTTATCACTTCATCACCACTCTTATTATTGTAACTATTACTACCGGTATTTGTTCTGCTCCTCTATTGAAGCATTAAAACTCGATAATTACTATACTTCTCCTTGCTGGTTATGATTCTGACATCGCGTATTTATTGTTCATCCATTTCTCAATAACACCACATAATTGAAAATAAGGTTTTAGGAAAGAACTATATAAATATTCACGCATACATATAATTTATAATATCCCGATTCACAACTGAATTGGGAATATTTAAGGTCTATCTATCTATCTATCTATTGCCAGACGTCATATATGTTGAATTACGATCATCTCTTTCTCTCCCTTCCTGAGTTGTCTGAAATATGCTTCATGCGTAACTTATATAAGCATTGCTTTATGAAATATGAATACAAATTTATAACTCGCCATAACTTTCTTAACCCTTTCTGTACCAGCGACGTCTGTTATATTTTATTCTATCCATATTTAGACAATATTATGCAGCTTAGGAAGATGGTGTAGTTAACCTGACAAGCGCAATATAGACCTAGGGGCTAGGGTAGTTATTTGTGCATTTCTAGCCCTGGATTCTGACAGAATTCGTTATATTTACAATATAAAGCATTATTTGTTTTCGGTATGCTTTTATTTTACATATATGATGTATATATGAACCTTCAAGAGTGCTAAAATAAGTGGGAAAAGCATTTGGGTGGTGAAAAACGAAGATATTGGCCACCCGGTCATAATCTCAGGCGAGAGAGAGCCACAGGCAGCCCTCCCCTCTCGCTGTCTGGGAGTCAACTGAGACGAGCGGGGCGGTGTGTGCCGGTGTCTGGGTGTTGCATAACGATCTTTTATGCAACCCACTTCTGCTACATTATCGCGGGAGAGAAAAATAACCGATAAATGATGATAATAAGAGGAAAAATAGGTGATAATTGAGGAGGGGGGGGAGGGGGGAATAAGGTGGGGAAGGAGGGGAGGGGGAGGGGTGAGAAACACATGGATGAGTACTAGAGGGGAATTATCTCACCTAGAGACAAAATCCTTTGTTTTGATAGGCCCTTTTGTTTTTTGGAAGGCTTTTTTTATGGTCTTGCTTCCGTGAGGCCTATCACGTTCCCTATAGGAAGCCTTCCGTGAGGCCTATCGCGCTTGCCGGGTTAAAAACGTTTATTGAGATAGTTCAAAGCCTTATAATTTTCCCTACCAACAAATGCCAAAAGTGGCCGACAGAGGCGCTGAACGCAATCTTTACCGCGGTGCATCATGGGAAACTGTATACATCGCGGATCTCTGCACCGTCTCTCTCTTTCAACAATTCTTTATTATAAGCGGTCTGTCGAAATTTCTGTAGCTGACACATGTTATAGCTTATGCATACTGTTGTTTATTATATTTTAAAGTCACCCATACCCATATATAACGTATATTTACAATACAAAGTCAGCAAGCATTTTCGCGTCTTTTTTATTTTTGTTATGATAATTAATCAGCTTTACAGTATAATTATGTTTGTAGTCATTATCAGCTGCATATGGACATTCCCATGACTACTATACTTTATAAGGATTTAGTGTAGTTGTATACTGTATAATAAAAGAAAGTATAATCACAAGAAATCATGATAAACTGTGCATGTCCTAGGTTGTTGTTGTTGTTGTTGATGTTGAAAGTTGTAGCTCTGGTGCTAGTTCAGAATCGTCCACCAGAGGTCTCAAATGTTTTCCTGGTAGCGAGAATTACTAGAGATCCTTCCTAAACTGAATCAAATCAAATAGTAGTAGCCAGAATTAAACAAAAAGGATATTGACAGTATGAAAGGGGTTAAGAACCTTTTTGATATATTTATTTACAGCTAGGGTATCAATATAATGAAATGAAAGTAAATGGTTTAAATTATTTACAACACACCTACTTCATAACCATGAGATATTATGAGCCGGACAGTGGAAGAGAGGGAGGAAAGGTTGGGTGGAATGTAGGAGGTGGAGTAAGGGAGGGGGGTTTGGGAGGTGTGTCCGACGCTGCCAATTTACGATCTCATTGAGATGGTGAAAACAGGACTTCTGCGGCAAACTGTACATATCATTATTTAGTTACTTTGAATAAGATAACCTATGTTTGTACCTTGTGTACAAATTTTAAACGAGTTACTGCAATAGGGATATTCAAGTTAGTTTCGTAATCCAATATACTTTGTCCGATTCATGTGATTAACCCGGGAAGCGTGTAGCTATGTTATTTGAAACGTCCCTCCAGGCAAAGGTATTTTGGTTCATTCCCGAAGAAAATCGTCATTTTACCATAAATATCGTTATTACTTATTCATATGCGCATATTTTACATCTAATATGAAGATATTAACATACTATTTGGGGTGTGAAAAAGACGAAGTATTGCCGACTGGCTCATTCATAAGAGGAGAGCCGGCTCGGTGCACACCCTTCCCCTACCACTTATCGATCGACACTGACGCCCTGCACGTAAAGTTTCTCTCATGCTACGATCTCTATATGCCTCCCCTTCGACCTTGAAACCGGGTGGGGGATATTGGCGTGGAAAATAAACCGATAAGCAAGGAAATAAGAGGAAAAACAGGTGATAATTGAAGGCGGGGGGGGGGGGGAGGAAGGGAGGGGTTTGGACACATGTGGAGGAGTGATTGGAGGTATGGAGGGGAATTATCTCACTTAATCACATATTTCTTTGTTTTGAGTGCCACTGGGATCTTTTAAAAGGCTTTTCTTAGGCCTTGGATCTTAAGAGTCCCGTCGCCTTCGTCCAGTAAAACCTCTTAAGAGTCTCGGCGCCGTTCCCGGGTTAATAACACAGCGGTCCTTCTTAACCTAAGAAGTGCGCACCGTATGTAGTGACCACCTCAGCCTGTGTGCACCTATTTCACTGTTTCCTGTCACTAAAATCATTATCTTACCATAAATATCATTAATACTTATCCATACATGCCTATTTTACGTTTATTATGAAGATATTAACCTGTTACAACAATAAAACAAGTGGAAACAGTGTTTGGCTAGTCAAAATCGCGAAAAGAGACCGAGAGTTACATAAATCAATTGTGAGCCAGACTGCACCACACCCTCCCCTCTCAAGGCTTGGAGCGAGACTGAGGCCGCTCTCTGTAACTCCCGCCATTTCCCACACTTAGACACACAGATGACCACACCCTGCTAGCAACTCGCTAATGTTAGCACGAAAATATACCTAAGAATAAGAGAATAACAGGGAAAATAGGTGATAATTGAAGGGGGGGGGGAAAGGGGGGAAGGAGGGGATGTGGAGGAGTGATATTTGGCATGGCCAAGGGGCAAAAAAAAAAAAAAAAAAAAAATCAATTGATACTGGGGTGGTTTAAATGTGTTTTTTTTAGGCCTAGGATTATAAGAGTCTTCCTGCAGCACACCGGTTGAACTGATAAGAGTCTCCCCGCACTTGACGGGTTAAACTGCATAAAATCATCTAATTATAGCCAGAATCAGAGGTAAAAAGACGGCATAGTGCTGATGGGGTTAAAGGTTTAATCAAGGCATTCGGAAACAGTCTCCAAGCCCTAAGTCACACCTATTGCTTCACAGGATTTATGTAGCTAGGATTGAAACCGGCAAACGAAACTACCTCACTTTCCTCACTAGCTGGATTAAGAGTAATTAAATAATTAAAAATAAAAATAATAATAATGATAATAATAATAATAATAATAAAAATAAAAATAATTAAAGTTGCAAGCAACGTTGTCCGGGCTTCAAGCGGTTTTGCACGCAGGGTATTGTGTTGGATACAAGAGCTGTGTCACATATATCAAAAGATCATTTAAGTTATCGGGCATGGAGAAACTACAGCCATTTTGGCTGAGGACATTTAGGAGTGTAGCTCTTTTGGTTGTGGCCGTTGATGAGTGTGGCTGTTTTCTTGTTGTTGCCATGTATAAGTGTGGCCATGAATGTTGTGATTATTTTATAATTCTGACTTTTGTTTTAGCCTTTGTGGCATTGTCCTTATATAATTAGGTAATTACTTCATCATTACTAAATACAACAATGTACTATACTTTATTATATGTTTTGAGCACTTTTTACCTAAAGTAACCTAGATATTGTTTGTATCGTAAAAATACGATAGAATATGACTCTTTTGTGATCTCGTATGTCTCTGTGACGTCACGATCACTCCTACAGCACGACGTAGGACGAGTAGATCGTATATTATAAGATTGTAAATAAGTTAAGTTATAAAAGGCCTAATATGCTATTAAGCAATATTGCCATGGTCTTATTTAGTATATATGAATTTATCGTATATATTAATATAATTTATCGTATAGAGCAACCAAGATGTGGTACGATAATTTGGGCTCCTGGCGTTTTGCCAAGGCAGCAAGGTGTGCCTTCGAGGAACACCAGAGCCTTCACGAACACCAACCAGTTAACATCTAATTTTCTGCCCTCAGTTGATCGTGCTTTTGTGCCTCTAATCACAATACACATACAGCAATACACTCAGCTACACCATCACGACGCTCTCATCGACGCCATGACTGACTGACAGATAAGCATAATATTCATGTCCATTCCCATGTAATCATTTATTCTTTCTTTAACACCTTACGAGCGGCCTATGCGGTTTATTTATATGTACCGCCCAGCGGGGTGTTTTTAGCCAAAATAGGGCTGTTTACGTGATCATTTTCATGCCTAAATAAGACCCAGAACGTAAAACAAGTACCTATCCCTGAAAGGGCATAAACAGAGCTTTCGAATGACACCATAACGATCCTTTTATGATGGCTAGTTTTCTTGCAATAACCGTGCAACGCGAGTGCAAAAAGCATGTAATTCGGTACTTTCCCCATATAATTCAGTATGTAGCGAGTGAGAGAGGGAGGAGGGAGCTGAGATTCGTGTCAGTAGGTTCGCCGCGGTGGTCTGGAGCAGTCATACGCTCGCTAGTCTCCTGCCACCACTTGTCTCTCTCTCTCAGCAACATTACGTGCTGAAATTGCCACTCGACCTATGTCGAGCGCCGCCACATAGTCCAGCTTTATTTAACTCGACTTATGTGGTGAGCCGCTAATTAAGGGTTAACTTGACTCGTGTCTCGGGACCGAAGTCTCGTACCTCATTGTCCACCGCCATATTGGGTAAAACGTTCTCCCTTGCCTCATTGCCACGTGGAACTATTGGTGAGTTAATTCCTGGCTAATATAACCTTACCCTATATATATAATTATTATGTGAGACCTTTGGATATAAATGAGCTTGTTTCAGATTGAATTCAATTTAGATATGGAGTACTTTTCATTTAGATTGATTTATTTGATTCATTATAGCTTAGTAATATTTAACTTCCATTGATAGTTTACCACATTGGTGCCCAGACCCGGGATTTAGCTACCAGTAGGGGATTTTCTTAGGCAATGAGCAAGGGATGCAGGAGCAAGGAACCCGGAGGGTGGGGCTTGGCTATCTTCCTGTACCTCGGGCGCCGGTACCTCAGCGAATAGCCATAGTAGGGCATTCATATGCCACTAGGCTAAGGGCAGCCGACGGAGGAACTGAGTCGTATCGGGCGTCGGAGGGGGATAGGACATTCAAGCTGTCCTACTTCGGGGTACCGGGAGCAACCGTTGACACCCTGAGAGCCCCCCCACAGTGGGGGCAGGTGGTTCGGTTTAGGTCGCATATGATCTTTTTGTTTTTGGGCGGCAATGATATACGCCCCGGTACAGTAACCCGTGAGTTAGCTGACGCTATCAAAGAGGTGGCGCTGGATCTGGAGCGTGAGTCCGGGGGGAGCTGTAGGATTGTGGCAATTGAGAGCCGGACGAGAGTCCGTGGGTTGTCAGCGGCGGTGTACCAAGCCATTAAAAACTCTGTTAACCGCGCCCTGAGGTGTCGGTTAGTAGAGACGAAGCACCGCTTTGTATCGCTCACCCTCAGCATCCGGGACCTCGACCAGGATGGTGTCCACCTCGATTTAGACACCAATCAAGTCCTGTATGATAAGATTGTAGGGCTAACGAAGTGTGGCTAGAGAGGGACGCCGGGGTTGTATCGTTGCGCCTGCCTAAGTCCTGCATCCCACCCATCATCTTTCTCCAATAATTTTCTTTTCCGTTTCAGATTTCCTGTGACATATGACCTGACCTACAAAAAAATCTTGTTCAATATGATCCATTAGTAGGTTGTTGTTGTTGTTGTTGTTCCCCAAGCTGCCTGGCCGAACAGCCCCAAGGCCCCGAGCAAGGCCAAGGCCATAACCGAGCGCCCCCACAGAACCCTACCTGCCAACCACAATAAAGCCTGGGTGACCGAAGCCACTCCATGGCAGGGGAGCTGAGGAGGGTGCGGAAACGCCCGGGAAACCAAAGCCCCACCCAGGGCCCTGTGTCCCACCCAGGGCCCTGTGTCCCTCAGCAATTATGAAGAGAAAGTCGAGGGGCAAAGGAAAAATGTGACGCTTTGGCTTCCAATCTTGGTAGATTGGGAGGTCAATCCACGGAAGAGACGCCGTTACTTGAGATCTAGAAAATATATAAGTAAAAGAAACAGTCAGAGTAAGCTATGGGTATGGCAGAGATCGCTCAAGTCTCACTCTGATAGACCAGCCCATTACCACATGACTAGAACCCAATCCTCTCAGCATCAGCTAGGAAAGGCCCTAGAAAGCCGCCTTTGGCGGAAGGATAGCTTCCCTATTTCAACCCCTTTCAGGGTTGGGCACCCGCCATACCTCCATTAGTAGGTATTGCTATTTAGTGTACTATTTTTTCTCCATAACAAAGAAGTCCGCCGGTCGGCGTCTCTTAACTAGACTATTATTTGGCCGTTGTTTTTGTAACTTAACATTTAGATACATAGCCTATAGGCTCACATGCAAAATGAATAAAGACAATAAAGAGACACCGTCTAGTGGGGTGCTGATCAAAGCCCCTAAAAATCAAAGGGCGGGACTTCGGGGAGTATTAAATAGGCTAATTGTGGACGTCAACACTTTCATCACTACTGCTGAACTAGAGGAATTGGAGGCTAGATTAGAAAACGTCCAGGCTACCCACGGTCGTATTATGGCTCTGAGTGAGGTGATTGTGGCTGACATGACAGAGGAGGAAGAGATAGTTACAGAGTGTAATAATCGCGCCCTCTATGACGAACCTGTCTTTAGAGCGAAGTACCTATTACAGCGTGCTGTCGCGAGTAAGAAGGGAGGCGATTATGAGGCCCATAGAAGGGCTGACCCAAAACATACTGTACACCTCCCAAAGCTCAATCTTCCTACATTTGGGGGCAAGTTAACTGAGTGGTTAGCTTTTTGGGACGTATTTCGGTCTACGGTTCATGAATCCTCTTTGGATAATGTCCGTAAGTTTCACTATCTGAAGGGACAACTGGAAGGAGAGGCCTTACATTTAATAGAGGGTTTTGCAGTAGTGGGTGGTAGTTATCTTGAAGCGGTACACTTATTAGAGTCCACATACGGGGATTAAGAGCAGTTGAAGATGGCCCATGTCGTTGCCTTGTTAAGGCTCGCAGAACCACAGTATAAGGTTGATGAGTTGACAAACTTCAGGGCAAATTTTTTTTTTTTTTTTGTTTTTCTTCTATATTCCAACTTACTTCCTCTCGGGCATAGGCTGAGAGCCTTAACATTCACCGTTTTACAATGAACAGTGAAGCCCGTGAGGTCTTGTTCCAGTCTAGGGAGTGAGACATGTGAAGCACGTAGAGTACAACGAGCACCTGCCATCTTGCCTTCACATGAGGCACGGTGCTCACTCATCGCCCGAAACGACCCCATCTCTGAAGCCACCTCGTTCCCGTGCTTCACTGTCTCACCCCCTACACTCGGACTCTCACACTTACACACACACAACGCCACCTGTTGAGCAGATAACTCACCAGGCATTGCACCCCTATAGCATATTTTGAATATGGGAATATTCATACAGTGCTATTTAATCAGGGAACAATGAGGGTATTTTATTGACGTTTCGGTGGGCTTGTGGTAATGCACTGACACCAGGTACAGCACAAATTCCATCCCAATAATATCTTCCCATTGATACATCGGGATTTGAACCCGGGACCTTTGGATTACCAGGCCAGTGGCAAGACCACTCCACCACACCTCCCCTTATATGGAGTGCCATACTCGATCGCTAGACACCCTAGGGCTTACCACGCAGGAAATGATAGTCATTATCTTGCATCAGAAGCTTCCTATGGCAATACTTGATAAGGTAAGATCATTTGAGCTGGGGGAGTTCAAAACTCAGTTCAGTAAGGAAATCAATAATCTACAGTTGAACAAAGGGAGAATGTATGTGTCGGGAGGGAGTGAGAATGTGGAGAAGAGGGGAACAGTAAGCATGACAGTGGGGACTAAAGAAAAGAAAGAGGGTACGTATAAGAAACCTGCTCAGATTCTATGTAAGCTATGTAACAACAAACATAAATGGAGTTTCTGCGTAAAATACCCAACAAATGAGACAAAACTAGCACAGGCGAAAAGATTGAAGCTATGTGTAGGTTGTCTAAGTAAGGAACATGGTAAGCAGGGACAATGTACTGCTACATACTTAAGGCCCTGTCGCCACTGCAAAGGACATCACTTTGATAAGTTGTGTCCTACTGCAGATAAAGTCAAAGACGTCAAACCAGAGGGTACTACAACTGTGGCACTAGGTAGCATGCAAGACACCACTATATTGCCCACAATACATATTCCCATGGAAGGTAATGACAGTAACAAAGTTTGTCGGGTACTTCTAGATCAGGGGTCTCAACGTTCCTTTATAAAGAGGTCCGTACTAGTGGGACAGAAGCATCGAATCGTAGGGGCTGAGACTCTTCGATTACAGGGCTTCACAGGGGTTACTGATAAGCAAGACTACGAGATAGCGGAGATTTCATATTTCTACCGTAAGAACCGGTACTTTATGACTTGTATCGTAGTAGACACCCTATCAGAATATTTATCTGTAGGTCTGAAGAAGGTGGAACACGCATTACGTAGCAAGGGGGTTAACTTGTCAGATCCCGTGGGAAATCAGAGTGAGGTGCATGTTCTACTTGGTGTGGATCATTATTATAATGTAGTATACCCTGGATTTAAAAAGATGTGTGGTGTAATTTTAATCCCCACTAAATTTGGATATTGCATGAGCGGAAAGGTGCATACTACACAGTCAAAGGTCCTGGTCGACACGGTCTCGATATATAGAGTCAATGTAACCGCGGCAGAGGAGTTGGGAAGGGAGGATTCCCAACCTAGTGACTCTAAGATGTCTGCCGAGTTCGACCTGGAACGACTGTGGAGATTGGATCACATAGGCATTAATCCTATGGAGACTGATTATGACTCGGAAGTTGCGCTACAAAGGTTTGACGAGTCTGTGTGCTACTGTGCCTCAGACAAGCAATATAAAGTTAGTTTACCCAGGAAGAACAGTGAGATAAGCCTGCCTACCAACTATAGTTTGGCATTAGGTCGCTTGCGCGCATTGCAGCGGAAATTGTCTAACGAACCGAGCACGCGCCAGGCGTATGACGATGTATTTCGGAGTTATGAAGATAGGGGCTTTATTGAGAGAGTCGATGACAAGGAACCGTTTAAGAAGGGTAGGGTTCACTATCTGGCCCATCATGGGGTAAGGAAAGACAGCATCACCACACCAATACGGGTGGTGTATGACTGTTCTGCCCACCAAGGTCAACAACCCAGTCTAAATGACTGCCTGTTGACAGGTCCGTCCATGGTGTCGGACCTGTCCCAACATCTATTGCGGTTTAGGCTGGGGAAGTATGCCTATACCAGTGACATCGAGAAAGCATTCTTGATGGTCAAGCTAAATGAGGAAGATAGAGATGTAACCCGCTTTCTTTGGTTCAGCGACATTAGCGACTCTGAAAGTCCAATCATAATATACCGTTTTCGGGTTGTACTCTTTGGGGCCACATGCTCACAGTTTTTGTTAAATGCCACAATCAGAAAACATCTAGCTGACACTCATGAGGACACAAGTAAACTATCTCGCAGATTATATATTGACAATTTGCAGGGTTCTAGCGATAGTCAGGATGATTTGTTTATGCATACTGGCAAGCACGCAGATTGTTTGCGGATGCACATCTATTTCTCCGCGAGTGGGTTACTAATAGTGAAGATCTTCAGAGTTTGATACAGGTGGACGGTACGGCATCTCTTAACCAGGAAAAGTCCAGAAATTTGGGGATGATCTGGCACCCTAAACATGAAATACTAACTTTTCAAACAAGGTCTTTTGCTCAGCAGACAGGAGCGCACACCAAAAGAAGTCTGTTGAGCAAAGTTGCGCAATTTTTTTATCCTTTGGGTTAAAAACCCCGTTACCATAAGAGCTAGGATTCTAATGCAGGAAGTTTGGAGACGTAAAATAGGATGGGATGACAGTTTGCCCGAGGACCTGAATGACCAAGGGACATTGTTGTTGAATGAATATGCCATCCTATGTACTAAACCTATACCTCGTAAAGTGGCGGCGTTCGGTGACGTTACGTTACACACATTTTGCGATGCTAGCGCCACGGCATACGGGGTAGCCATATATGTCGTTACTTCATTTGGGGCACATTTAGTTACAGCCCGGGCCAAGGTAGCCCCAGTTAAAAAGGTAACTATCCCTAAAATGGAATTGACTGCCATGCTGCTATTAGCACGTCTGGTGCAACATGTACGCGCAGCATACGAGAGCGAATTAAATATTGAAATCGTTCACATTTGGTGCGATAGTCAGGTCGCACTCAACTGGATACATAGCAAGAAGTCTCTGCCAGTTTATGTGAGGAATAGGGTAGATGAGATTAGAGCCCTTTTGCCAGACGTTGCTTATCATTATGTAAATACAAAAGAAAACCCTAGTGATCTCATAACTAGGGGTATAACGGCTAGCCAGCTAGTGAAGTCCGAATTGTGGTGGCATGGTCCAAAGTGGCTGCTCCATGAAAGTGAATGGACGATTTGGCATGCTGTTGGTGAGGGACTTCGGCCACTGGAAACAGTGGCAGTTACAGCCCAACCAAATGAGCCACCGGGTCCAATCATAGTGTGGGCAAGATTCGGTGACTATAATAAACTAGTCAGAGTTGTAGCTTGGGTATTGCGATATGTATCCAATCTCAAGCTGAAAGTAACGGGCCAACTCTACAACAGGGGTCACAACAATGATGCTCGTGAATTTAAAGCAGCTGAAGTATCTTTGATCAAATGGGTTCAAGTAGAAACCTTTTCCTATGAATTAGAATCCTTGAAAAGCTCGAATAAGGAATTAATGCCTAATATAGTGCGTCAACTAAGGTTGCACCTAGACAATGGCCTCATCAGGTGTGAGGGTCGCCTGAACTTGTCGGGTGTACCAGACGGCACAAACCGCCCTATACTTATGCCAACATGACATCACGTTACTGATCTATTGATCATACGTGCACATAGGGAAGTAAAACACTACGGAGTATGTCATATTATATCAAATTTACGTCTCACATGGTGGATACCCAGAGTTCGACAAGTAGCTCGACGCGTAGTAAGAAAGTGTGTAATATGCCAGAGACTAAAAGGTAAACCATATGCAACTGGACCAGCTCCACCTATACCTGAATGCCGTGTAAAGCACGTAGAACCTTTCCAAGCGGTAGGATTAGATTACACAGAGGCATTGAAGACGAGGGAGCATGAGAAGGTTTATATATTATTGTGTACCTGTGCAACATCTCGAGCGGTACACCTAGAACTATGTGATAATATGTCTAGCGAAGAATTTATGCTGGCGTTCAGACGGTTTTGTGCCCGTCGTTCATTCCTTCAACTCATTCTTAGTGACAATGCTCCCACTTATGTCCAAGCATCAAAATATCTAAAGGATATGAGTAGTGATCCTACTATCATCACTTTTTTGGGAGAGAAGAAGTGCGAATGGAGGTTCATTCCAGTTAAGGCACCTTGGTTTGGTGGAATGTGGGAACGATGTGTCGGCATAGTAAAGTCAGGACTCAGAGCGGTTGTAGGACGTGCTCTATTAACACCTTACGAGCGGCCTATGCGGTTTATTTATGTGTACCGCACAGCGGGGTGTTTTTAGCCAAAATAGGGCTGTTTACGTGATCATTTTCATGCCTAAATAAGACCCAGAACGTAAAACAAGTACCTATCCCTGAAAGGGCATAAACAGAGCTTTCGAATGACACCATAACGATCCTTGTATGATGGATAGTTTTCTTGCAATAACCGTGCAACGCGAGTGCAAAAAGCAGGTAATTCGGTACTTTCAGTACATAATTGAGTATGTAGCGAGTGAGAGAGGGAGGAGGGAGCTGAGATTTGTGTCGGTAGGTTCGCCGCGGTGGTCTGGAGCAGTCATACGCTCGCTAGTCTCCTGCCACCACTTGTCTCTCTCTCTCTCAGCCACATTACGTGCTGAAATTGCCACTCGAGTTATGTCGGGCGCCGCCACATAGTCCAGCTTAATTTAACTCGACTTATGTTGCTCGCCGCTAAATAAGGGTTAAAGAAGAGTGAGTTGACGACAGTCCTCACAGAGATAGAGGCAGTCGTGAATGATCGCCCGCTTACATATGTGTACACCGACCTGCAGGAACCACTACCATTAACGCCAGCTCACTTGCTATATGGGAAACCATTGACTGCGTTTCCATCTGATTTACAATCCATAGTAGAGTTAGAGGATCCCTCGTTGTACTCTGAGGTAGCGGTGTCTAAGAGATACCAGTATATATCCAGGATAATAGAGGATTTTAGGAAACGGTGGATTAGTGAATATCTGCTAGCATTGAGGGAAAGGAGTGTTACTCCCTCTGGTAGACCAACGGCACCTACAGTTGGTGAAGTTGTTTTAATTAAAGAAGATAGTCCTCGTTTATACTGGAAATTGGGCCGCGTGTTGGAGGTATACAAGGGGGCAGACTCTGTAGAGCGGGTGGCACTATTGAAGACAGCCACTGGAACTACTGTTCGTCCTATCGCTCGTTTGTACGCTTTGGAGCTCGATTCCGCATTGCAATCTGATGCTTCACCTGTTATTGCTGGGTCCGAGGATTCTCAAAGGAACGACTCACCTCTTACTGATGGTGATCATTCTCGGACCGGGACGCGTCCCAGACGCGCTGCTGCTGGCGCCGTCGACTTGTGGCGTCAGAAGATAGCCTCTGGGCAACTTTAGGTATAAGGTGGGGTTCAGGTCTTTTTTGTGGGGGGAGTGTATCGTATAAATACGATAGAATATGACTCTTTTGTGATCTCGTATGTCTCTGTGACGTCACGATCGCTCCTACAGCACAACATAGGACGAGTAGATCGTATATTATAAGATTGTAAATAAGTTAAGTTATAAAAGGCCTAATATGCTATTAAGCAATATTGCCATGGTCTTATGTAGTATATATGAATTTATCGTATATATTAATATAATTTATCGTATAGAGCAACCTAGATGCGGTACGATAATTTGGGCTCCTGGTGTTTTGCCAAGGCAGCAAGGTGTGCCTTCGAGGAACACCAGAGCCTTCACGAACACCAACCAGTTAACATCTAATTTTCTGCCCTCAGTTGATCGTGCTTTTGTGCCTCTAATCACAATACATATACAGCAATACACTCAGCTACACCATCACGATGCTCTCATCGACGCCATGACTGACTGACAGATAAGCATAATATTCATGTCCATTCCCATGTAATCATTTATTCTTTCTTTAACTTGACTCGTGTCTCGGGATCGAAGTCTCGTACCCCATTGTCCACCGCCATATTGGGTAAAACGTTCTCCCTTGCCTCATTGCCACGTGGAACTATTGGTGAGTTAATTCCTGGCTAATATTAACCCTTATAACCTTACCCTATATATAACATTATTATGTGAGACCTTTCGATATAAATTAGCTTGTTTCAGATTGAATTCAATTTAGATATGGAGTAGTTTTCATTTAGATTGATTTATTTGATTCATTATAGCTTAGTAATATTTAACTTCCATTGATAGTTTACCACAGTTTGATTATCCAGGAGAAGTCTTAGAAATAAGCTGACATGGAGGTGATTCACTCATGTAGATATATTATTGGACTAGGAGTAGCTATATTATGGCCTAGATGTAAAAATATGATTGTCGAGACTCGTAAGTAACTCGACAGTTTAGGTTAAGTTAACATACTGGAAGTTCAAATTAGGCGCCCGTATTAGGCTAAGTTATATATCTATATTATTATGTTCCTTCCAACATAAAAGATATATACTATTTAGTATTAAGTCTTTATGGGTTTATTATCCATTATTATATCGGGTTGTCATTATAATAAATCCGGTATATCTTGTAGTTAGTTAAATGACGCATAGGTAGATAAGATAACTGCGCATGCGTCATATTCGGGAACCTGAGGGTCCCTCGCTCCAAGACAAACTAGAATCGCTTTCGCTACGACCTCATCAAGATCTCCTTCTAGCCGCTCCAATACAACCACCTGTTTCCTGCTAAGTCATCCTAATTCTTATATCTAAGTGGCCACTATATCTTCTATCTATTCCTACCACTATCATTGAGCTATCTATCCCTATCAACAAATAAAAGTAAATTAACTCCTGTGAGTTTATAGGTAAATTCCGCTTTGTTTACTATAAAATTTTCATAAATGATCCTTCGATGCCTCTGACTTTTGCCTTATGCTATCTTTTCTTCCTTCTGCTTTCATATTGTCTACTATTTCCTAGCTATTCCTTCTTTCTGTTCCCTAGTTCCGCTTCCCTGGTGTCCCCTGTAGGTTTGTGGGCTGGTGGTTATTGTCTGTGGCCTAATTTCCGCCGGGTCCCGCTTATTTTACCCGTCCATATGGGCCGCCGCCAGCCGATGTACCACCCATTTTTCCTGGTGGTAACTTTGCCCAGGGTGGACACTTTCAAGTCCTCTGCGGCCTGGGAGTGCCACGTCAACAATAATTAGGTGGTAGGCTATAGATATATAATTGCAACAATTAAATTAATGTAAAGTAGAATTATAAGGGTTAAATTGAATTTGTTCAGTCCTAACTAAATTTAAAGGGGGTAATTACCACAAACATTTTTGGTACCATTAGATGTTGGGCTTGCCTAGTTTATTATAGGTATACAATTTAAATTGGCTTGTTATACACCTTTTTGGCCTCCCTTCCTTAGTGTACTTTAACAACATTTTGCCGCATATTATGTAAGGTTAATTACTTTTATTTTGTGAGTGGAGATGGTAGGCATTCGTTAACTTTTATTATTGCGCTTTGCGTCTTAGCCTATTTCCCTTATTATTGCCCTACACCAACATCAATTTCCGCATTTAATATAAGGTTTAGCTTTTAAATTTAACACCTTACGAGCGGCCTATGCGGTTTATTTATGTGTACCGCACAGCGGGGTGTTTTTAGCCAAAATAGGGCTGTTTACGTGATCATTTTCATGCCTAAATAAGACCCAGAACGTAAAACAAGTACCTATCACTGAAAGGGCATAAACAGAGCTTTCGAATGACACCATAACGATCCTTGTATGATGGATAGTTTTCTTGCAATAACCGTGCAACGCGAGTGCAAAAAGCAGGTAATTCGGTACTTTCAGTACATAATTGAGTATGTAGCGAGTGAGAGAGGGAGGAGAGAGCTGAGATTTGTGTCAGTAGGTTCGCCGCGGTGGTCTGGAGCAGTCATACGCTCGCTAGTCTCCTGCCACCACTTGTCTCTCTCTCTCAGCCACATTACGTGCTGAAATTGCCACTCGAGTTATGTCGAGCGCCGCCACATAGTCCAGCTTTATTTAACTCGACTTATGTTGCTCGCCGCTAAATAAGGGTTAAGTGTGGAGATATTTATGCGTTGTTCGTTTACATTTATTATTGCGTTCCGCGTCATATTTCCCGCTTATTGCCCTACCCTGACATCACACGTTTAATTAATTATTACGTTTAAGTCGGGGTTCCCTATATCTTGCCTTTATTGGCGTCAGCTAACTTTCTGAGTGCACTTTACGTCCATATAGGTAAGATATAGTATTATTCTATTCTATTTCCTGTGTATTGCCATCATGTCGTTGACACTGTCCCAGTACAAGCGACGCAAGGGGGTATCAAGAGTGGTTTGACTAGGATCACCAAAGATATTGCTACTTCTTTGTTTGATGCAGATGGTGATGCGATTGAGGCTAAATTGGCTTCGGTATTAAGACACCTCGAAGACTTAAATTTATGTCGCCGCGAAATGGAAACGCTCTATGAAGATGACGCCGAGTATTTCGCGGACATAGAAACAGACGTGGATTATATAGAGTGTCTTGATAAAGTTATCATCCTCCTCAAAGGTAAGCTAGAACACAAGGAGCCAAATCGTGCTGCAGTTAACAAAAATGCCGGGATAAGATTGCCGAAAATAACCCTTCCTGTGTTTGACAGTGATCCCACTCTATGGTTGGGATTCTGGGATATGTTCCACTGTAGTGTCCACAGCAATGCGGAGCTCAGTGACATCCAAAAATTCACATACTTAACCCGTACAGCCCCAGCGACGCGCCTGACGCGTCGGCGATGTATGTAACGCACAGCCCCAAAGACGCGCCTGGCGCGTCACCCTAATTGCGCCGACCGTAACCTCAGGTGTAGCCACTCAAGAGGGCTCAGATTTGTATGGGAACTGTGTACGTATCCCACGCAACCGTGCCGATGGTTGAAAACTCTCAAAGTCCACGTGCGTGCGCGCGAGCGTGCAATAACCTGGTTTTTTGGGATAATTGCCTTCAATTTTTTACTCTTATAAAATCCGTTTTCGGGGGCTCTGTAGGACCATTTTTTAAGCTTTTTGAGCGGTTTTTCGTGGTTTTTCCTTCATTCCTAACCCATTCGCTATTGTTTCTGGAATAAAACCATTTTTTGAAAACCGGCCGGGTTCTGGTGCGCAAACATTACAAAACTAGCCGGGGCTCCACGGGTTAAGAGGTCAACTGAATGGCGAGGCAAAACAACTAATTGAAGGTATCGCAATTGAGGGAGCCAGCTACCAAACAGCGGTTGCCCTTCTAAAGAAAACCTATGGGCACAGGGATAGAATTAAGGCGGCACATATAACTAACCTTACTACTTTGAATCCTCCCTCTTACAATGTCGAGGAACTAAAGGGATTCTATGCTAGTTTTGAAAGTACACTGAGGTCAATAGAGACCCTACAAATTACCCTTAATGAAGCTAGTGTTGTAATTCTCATGAATAAATTGCCATCACCACTAAAGGAAACATTAAAGAGAACTTTAGGTGAAGAAGGTCTGGATCTAGAAAGGTTGGTCCAGGCTTACCAGACGGAAGTTTTTAACATGGAAAGTGTAGCAGAACGGTCTACACCACGCATACCAGTTGCTTCAGCATCCTTTGTGGTGCAGGAGGCCTCGGTGCGAAGTAAGGGTTGTAAGTTGTGCGAAGGGGCACACGTGTGGTTCAAGTGTCTCAAGATTTAAAACCAGTGCTCTAAAAGTAAAATACGCAAAACAACGCAACCTTTGCACAGGGTGCTTATCTTCAACCCACGGGAGCAATGGTTGTGTGAACCCTGACATCCACAGCTGCAAGTTCTGTCAAAACAGACACTACCATATCCTCTGTCAGTCCAGATCTCAATGGGACGGTGCAAAGAAGGAGCAAAAACCTCAACAGGTAACAAAGACCAAAACACAAACTACCACGATGTCTGTGTCGTCAAAGAAGACTAGTATTATCCTCCCAACTGTAATGCTGCCAACAGTTAAGGAATCAAGAGGAACAGTCAAGATGAGAACACTGCTGGATCAGTGCTCACAGCGCACCTTCATTTTAAATTCCGCTCTAGACTCGATCCATTATATAAAAGTGGGTGATGAAGAGCTAGAGTTGCGAGGGTTTACCGGAGCATGTGAGAGCAGAAAGTACCCAGTAGTGTCCTTCAAATACAAGTTCCGGGGCAGAAACTATCCTCTACAAGCAGTTGTGGTAGAAACTCTCCCAGATCACAGAGGATCAGAATGCCTTGAAGCAGATATGAGAGTTTTGCAAAACAAGGGTTACAAATTAGCTGATTCTCTAATGACACAGACATCTCGACTGGACTTGTTGGTTGGTGCCGATTATTATTATGAATTAGTGCGGCCAGGGTACAAAAAGGAGGGTGACATAATTCTCTTACCCACTAAATTTGGCTATGCACTAAGTGGCTCCTGCCATAACGACAAGTCTAGCGCCCAAGTAGAGTTAGTTACAATTTTGAAAGTTGCGGTAACCCCGATGGATCAATATATATCCACGGAATCAAGTAATCCATGTCATAATGAATTAAAATGTATGTGGTAACTGGATCATCTAGGAATTTCTCCGACAGAAGATTCAAAGGAAAACATGACTGCGTTGGACATATACAAGGAGACAGTAACATACTCTGCACAGAATCAGCAATATGAAGTCAGACTGCCATGGAACCAACATAAAGAGAAGCTGCCTTCTAATTATGGTTTAGCAGCAGGTCGCCTAAGGGGTCTGCAGAAGCGTTTCAAGCAAGAACCTGTCTATTGTAGTCACTATACCAACGTTATCCAAGATCAACTTCATCGTGATTTTATTGAAGAGGTTCCTTTCGGTGTTACTGAAAACAGTCATTATTTGGCACATCACGGGGTCACCAAGAATAGCACAACGACGCCCGTTCGTATTGTGTACGACTGTTCCGCTAGTATTGGCAAAGGCAGGCCAAGTCTTAATGACTGCCTTTACACAGGGCCATCACTGGTGCCAGATCTAGCAAAAATATTGCTGCGATTCAGGGTACACGAATGCCTGGATAAGCGACATCGAGAAAGCCTTTCTCATGTTGAGACTACATGAAGAAGATCGTGATTACACCCGATTTCTGTGGCCAAAGGATCCCTTGGACTTATCTTCACTCTTACTTTGCTACCGATTTAAGGTAGTGTTGTTCGGGGCGACTTGCTCACAGTTTCTTCTTAATGCCACGATCTTAAAACATCTTTCCATTATTAACCCTTAATTAGCGGCGAGCAACATAAGTCGAGTTAAATAAAGCTGGACTATGTGGCGGCGCTCGACATAGGTCGAGTGGCAATTTCAGCACGTAATGTGGCTGAGAGAGAGAGACAAGTGGTGGCAGGAGACTAGCGAGCGTATGACTGCTCCAGACCACCGCGGCGAACCTACTGACACAAATCTCAGCTCCCTCCTCCCTCTCTCACTCGCTACATACTCAATTATGTACCGAAAGTACCGAATTACCTGCTTTTTGCACTCGCGTTGCACGGTTATTGCAAGAAAACTATCCATCATACAAGGATCGTTATGGTGTCATTCGAAAGCTCTGTTTATGCCCTTTCAGGGATAGGTACTTGTTTTACGTTCTGGGTCTTATTTAGGCATGAAAATGATCACGTAAACAGCCCTATTTTGGCTAAAAACACCCCGCTGTGCGGTACACATAAATAAACCGCATAGGCCGCTCGTAAGGTGTTAAAGAGGATCCCGGAGTTGTGGAGGCTATTAAGGAAGGTTTGTACATTGACAACCTCCAGGGGACAGGCAGTGATGAAGAGACTGTCATTAAGCGTTATTGGGATGCCCAAAGAATAATGTCTCAAGCACATTTATATTTCAGAGAATGGGCTACCAATTGTCCTCAACTACGTGACCTCCTGCAATTGGATGGTGTTGCTGCCAAGAATCAAGAGCGAGTGAAGACATTAGGACTCTTATGGTTACCTGACTCTGATCTGTTGACGTTTAACGCTAGTCTCCCAGAGACCAATAAGGCAACAAAGAGAGAGTGCTTAAGAGTGGTGGCACAACTGTTCGATCCACTCGGTATACTACTGCCCATTACAATAAGGTCCAGAATTTTCTTACAGCAATTAAGGAGACTGAAACTAGATTGGGACGATCCGCTACCTGACGACTGCGCTACCGAATGGTCTACAGTTACCAAGGACCTGCACCTCTGCTGTGACTTTACTTATCCTCGGAGGACGGTATATGCTGATTCAGTGGCACTTCATGCGTTTAGCGATGCAAGTGGTGTCGCCTATGGCAGTGCAATATATTTTGTGAGCCAGGAACCTAGCTGTCTGGTCATCGCTAAAGCAAAGGTCGCTCCCATAAGATCCATAACTATACCAAGATTAGAGCTAACTGCTGCTTTACTAGCCGCCAGATTAATAAAATTTGTGGAGGAAGCCTATTATAATATTGTAAAAGTCAACAAAATTGTTTTATGGTGCGACAGCCAGGTTACATTGCATTGGTTGCGTAGTATGACAAAGCTTCCAGTGTATGTCGCAAACCGTGTTGACGAAATCAAATCCCTTCTTCCAACTGTAGAATTCCGGTACGTGTCCTCTAAAGAAAACCCTAGTGACTTACTGTCTAGAGGTGTTTCGGCAAAACATCTGAAATCTTCTGCGTTTTGGTGGGAGGGGCCCATGTGGCTCCGAAACAAAGACGAGTGGCCAGAAGATATAATACCAGATGACCCAACGCCCAAGGTAACTAGCCAAGTCAATAGGACCAATGATAAACAAGACACACAGTTATGGAACTGGGAAAAATATGGCAGTTATGATAAATTAATTCGGATAGTTGCATGGACTATTCGATACAAGAATAATTTGAAGGCAAAAATTAAAGGGACATCTCCCACAGACAGTGCCCTCCTCAGCATAAAGGAACTAAAAGTAGCAGAAAAGATTATAGCTCAAAGATGCCAGCAGGAATGCTTCCCAAAGGAGTACGAGATGCTGTGTGGTGACAAGGGTACTCGCAATAATTTGGTAAACCAATTAGGACTTGTCATGAAAGGAGGTTTAATTGTATGTGAAGGTAGATTGAAGTTAGCGGCTCTTCCGGATTCAATAAAATATCCGATACTACTTCCTTCCAAACATCCTTTCACTACCATGCTCATCAATATGTGTCATCGTGTCTGTTGTCACTATGGAGTTAATCACGTGGTCGCATATATACGGCAGAGGTGGTGGATTCCTAAGATAAGACGAACAGTTAAACAAGTGACTAGTAAGTGTATAACCTGTCGTAAAATACAGGGTAATACCTACGCGAAAGCTAGAGTACCTCCTCTACCAGACATCAGGACTACTCCTAGAGATCCCTTTGAGGTCACAGGTGTTGATTATACAGGAGCAATTCCTGTCCGGGGCTCACACAACAAGGCTTATATGCTTTTATTTATGTGCGCTACTACAAGAGCTATATTCACTTTGAAGTAGTTAGCAGTATGACCTGTGACAGCTTTATCCATGCATTCCGGAGATTTTGTAGTAGGCAGGGATTTCCACAGATAATGTTAAGCGACAATGCTGCTACATTTGTGGGAGCTTCCAGACACTTGGAAGACATTCAAAGCGATCCCAGTCTTCAGGCTCTTCTTGCCGAAATCCGATGTGAATGGCGTTTTATCCCAGCACGCACGCCTTGGTTCGGAGCTATTTGGGAGAGAGCCATAGGTATTGTGAAGGCTGGGCTTAAAAAAGTACTAGGTCGTTCTCTAGTCTCCTATGAGGAACTAACTACTGTCCTATTGGAGCTGGAGGCTACCGTGAATGATCGCCCTTTAACATATGTCTCGGGTGATCTGGAGGACCCTTGCCCTATTACTCCATCCATGCTGGTTAAAGGTCGTAGACTTCGTGACTTCCCAAAGGACCTAATTCGGCTAGATGAGCTGCAGGATCCTAGTTACGATAGTAAAGCAGCGATACACAGCAGGTACAATTACATCAATAAGTTGATCCGGGACCTATGGAAGCGTTGGTCTAGTGAATACTTGGCATCACTACGAGAAGCCTATAAGAATAAAAGAGGCTCATCAAGCAGTGTATGGCCAAAGATAAATTACATCGTGCTTATATATGACGAGCGACCTCGTGTCTTTTGGAAACTTGGTAGGGTAGTTAGACTCTATCCCGGATGAGATGATCTGGTTAGAGTGGTCCAGATTAGAACAAAAACTGGCTGACCATTCGACCCATCGTCAAGATGTATCCATTGGAACAGGAAATCGAAAGCATTTCGATCCCTCAACCGGCGGTCACTGGTGATGGTGTTAGCTCTCACGACTCCAACCCTATGTCACCAGCGGTCGCTGAACCATCTGCCAGTAACGATCCTGTTGGAAGATTACCTCTTCGCCGAGCCGCTGTTAGCTCTTCACAGCTTTGGAGATCTAACATCGCTGCGGGATTATTGTAGATAATATATATTGGTGGTGGGAATGTGTCGAGACTCGTAAGTAACTCGACAGTTTAGGTTAAGTTAACATACTGGAAGTTCAAATTAGGCGCCAGTATTAGGCTAAGTTATATATCTATATAAAAGATATATACTATTTAGTATTGAGTCTTTATGGGTTTATTATCCATTATTATATCGGGTTGTCATTATAATAAATCCGGTATATCTTGTAGTTAGTTAAATGACGCATAGGTAGATAAGATAACTGCGCATGCGTCATATTCGGGAACCTGAGGGTCCCTCGCTCCAAGACAAACTAGAATCGCTTTCGCTACGACCTCATCAAGATCTCCTTCTAGCCGCTCCAATACAACCACCTGTTTCCTGCTAAGTCATCCTAATTCTTATATCTAAGTGGCCACTATATCTTCTATCTATTCCTACCACTATCATTGAGCTATCTATCCCTATCAACAAATTCAAAACTATTCAAAACAAAGCCCTGAAGATCATTACAGGCTGCACAGCTACTGCACCCACAGATCACCTACATCAAGAAACCAAAATCCTCAAAGTCAAAGACCATCTGGACATGAGAGGCACTCAATTCCTGGCAGCAGCCTCCACGAACCTAGACCACCCACTAAACTACATGGCAACACACCCACAGACACCAAGAAATATTAAAACAACACCCAGCACACGGTATCACACACAATTATTGTCCTCTCTCCCTCCTTGCCCACCCCGAACCAACTTCCAGAAGCACATCCATACTCATATCTCTCACCGATCCATCCACTCACTCACAGACAACACGCAGCTGCATGCACGACCTCCCGAAATCCATCCTTCAGAATCCTCCCTTCCTCGCGAGGACAGAGTCCACCTGGCCAGGCTGAGATGCGGACACCATCCAGCTCTCCTGAGCTATCAGAAGAGACTGGATGACTCCGTTGTCGACGCCTGCCCGGGATGTAACACAGCACCCCATACCATTAAACACATCATAGAAGACTGCATTTCTCACAACCACTTACGCCAACAACACAATCTACACTCAATGAGAGCTCTGTGGGAAAGCCCGATCATGGCCATGGCCTTCCTCAGGGACTCGGGGCTGTTCGGCCAGGCAGCTTAGGGAACAACAACAACAACAACAACAAATAAAAGTAAGTTAACTCCTGTGAGTTTATAGGTAAATTCCACTTTGTTTACTATCGAATTCTCATAATGATCATGTATATGAAAAAGTAGTATAATTTGATTATTCCTACATATTGACAAGCACTTAAATTTAAGTAAAGTACATAACGTAAATAATGTATAATTGGTTAAGTTCTCTTCCTCAGATGGTGTTTTTTATCCATTCTGTCTACTTTTCAAGTACCACTCAACACAATGTATAATTATATGGAGGTGACACATTCGTGTATATATTTTTTATAAACGTAGGGAAGACAGCGATAAATGAGGGAGAGAGAGAGAGTGCGGGATGTGTTGGGTGTGAAAGGGATCTTCCGTGTGTGGGCTAATCGGCTCTCTGCAGACCCCGTTTTCCTATGTTCTCAATTGTGAGAGAGAGAGAGAGAGAGAGAGAGAGCATGGAGAGAGAGACTAGGATGTTGTAATCGTAAGGAAGACAGCTATAATGAGAGAAAGAGAGAGAGAGCTGCCTAATATGTACAGGGGTGCAATCAAACAAGAGCAAAAGAGAGAGTGATTGGCTGTGCAAGGGATTTGCCTCTATTCGTTTGGTAACAGAGTTGTAGATATGTGGAATAGGCTACCGAGTGTCTTGTGTGAGCCAATTGGCTCTCTGCTGACTCCCATTTTCTTATGTTCCTATTTTTTACAATTATATCTTGGTTGCAGGTATATGATAACATTGGTGTATAGTAAGTAGTGTAGGTAACATTATAGGTTTGATTCCCGAAGGGAAGTAGAGAAAACCTAATATTTAGTAGGGCCCCGTAATCATTGACGACTTCGCCTATTAACATTAATAGTCTCCATTCAACATCCTGCGCCAGCAATTTGAATAAACCGCACGGAAGATCATGGAGTACTCATCATAAGTGCACGCCTAATTCCCTTATGGGATCGTCATTTTGATTGGGTACCCTACCAAAAAAAACTCTGTAAAAGAGAAAAAAGAAAAGATAATTTAATATCTGTTATCATATGACTTGCCATATACGTGGATTTCTCATGCCTTGCTTCCCTGATACCAGGCCCCCTAGCGGCCATCTTCGTTCTTCACTGATATACCAAGAAAAAACTATGGAAATCAACAAATGGGAAGTGGGATGGTTGGGAGGGCCCGAGTCGTCAATGATTACGGGGCCCTACTAAATATTAGATTTTCTCTACTTCCCTTCGGGAATCAAACCTATAATTTAATAGGGCCCCTCCATCATTGATGACTTCGCCGGAATATCAAGACTGGAGGCGGGACATTCGTAAAATATCCTAACCTTAGGGAAGAAAATCCGATTAACATTTTCTTAAGATTTTTATTGTATGCAATACAAAATATAAAAAAAAATATAAAAGATTTGCTAGCAGTGCGTGGCATTAAGAAACTGCTTGCTCATGGTAAGGTCGTTGCAGGCAACCTTATGCATGAAAAGAGTGTGACACATCTGTGTCCTACCAAGCGAGACCCTGCAGTAGGTACTTGCTCTGTTCTTAAAACTAGTTGTACAGTAATCTCACTGTGCACTTTGGTAAAAAATAGACATAGTTGCAACTATGTGATAACTCTCTTAAAATTAACCCTTTATTAGCGGCTCACCACTTAAGTCGTATTTAATAAAGCTGGACTATGTGGCGGCGCTCGACATAACTCGAGTGGCAATTTCAGCACGTAATGTGGCTGAGAGAGAGAGACAAGTGGTGGCAGGAGACTAGCGAGCGTATGACTGCTCCAGACCACCGCGGCGAACCTACTGACACAAATCTCAGCTCCCTCCTCCCTCTCTCACTCGCTACATACTCAATTATGTACCGAAAGTACCGAATTTCCTGCTTTTTGCACTCGCGTTGCACGGTTATTGCAAGAAAACTATCCATCATACAAGGATCGTTATGGTGTCTTTCGAAAGCTCTGTTTATGCCCTTTCAGGGATAGATACTTGTTTTACGTTCTGGGTCTTATTTAGGCATGAAAATGATCACGTAAACAGCCCTATTTTGGCTAAAAACACCCCGCTGGGCGGTACACATAAATAAACCGCATAGGCTGCTCGTAAGGTGTTAAACACGACTAAATACTGGACTGTAGAACCCATCCTATCACAGCCCGTGATATATCACAATCTCCAAGGGTACAGGGGGGATATGGCCTTATTCCGCACAGCCCCCCCCCCCCCCCCCTTTTAACAAACAACTAATAAAACATACTACCTACTGTACCCGTTGCAGTAAAGCTACACAAGTACGCTTTGGTTTATTTAGAGCGACCGACAGGTAGCGTGTCAGGAATGTATGGTTGGAAGCCCAAAGTTGGGTCTTAGCAATATCCTCAATTGAAATTTTTTGTAAAAATCTGAGAGACACCGCCCACTTCCTAATGTCGTGAGACCGACCTAACACGCCGGAGTTGCTTTCCTTAATAATGTCTACTAGTAATGAAGCTAACTTCCGTTTCGTTGCACGCGTACCTGTTCGGTTCACCCATAAAGCACCTGGTTGGCGAGGTTGCGCATCCCTCATAAACTTTGTGAGCGCTTGCACCGGACATAACATGTGATGAATGAGGCCCCTCTTGAGGGCCGGGACTGAAAATTCAGAAAAGACATGGTCTGAATGTTCATTTTTAGCAATAAATGAGGGAGACGGCGCGATTAGCACATTGTCGTGCAGCCTCCCAAACCTGAGACAGTTTGGTTCGTTGCTCATCGCCGCCAGCTCTGATACCCGGTGTCCAGTGGCAAGTGCCATGAGAAAAACCGCTTTCTTAAAAAGTGAGTCAAAATCCGGCGCATGATTACACTTGCGGGATTGTAGCAATTCCAAAGCTTTATCAAGGGACCAGGTGGGCATGAGCTGGCGAGGAGGAAGACGAAGTTTGAAACATGCCCTCATAAAACCTTTCTCCTCCGCCTGCGGTATGGAAAGGCCGGTGAGATCAAGGAAGGGGGTTCTAATGGCCGACAGATGATTCTTTAACGTTATGACCGAAAAATGTTTCTGCTCAAACAGATAATCTAAGTACTTGAACACTAAGGCTGTCGATGCAGTCGTCTGCCTTGATTCCACAATCCAGGTCGTAAAAGTTTTCCAATGTGATTGATATTGTCTCCTGGTAGACGGGGTGTACTAATTCATGAGCTTTTGAGTGACACTAGGCCCAAATTTATTTAGCCATTTGGCAGAGAAAATATCCAAAAGGCAAAACTGAGAGAGGTCCGAAGGTTGCCAATCGCTTCCAAGTGGAAGGCGGAGACCGGGAGGGACACCGGGGTCCGGCACCACTGTTGCAATTGGTGGTACCATACCTGAGCCGGCCAGAGCGGCGCGATCAGCGCTACTCGGCCCCGGTAATCCCTTAGTTTGTGAATGACCTTGCACATTAACACCTTACGAGCGGCCTATGCGGTTTATTTATGTGTACCGCACAGCGGGGTGTTTTTAGCCAAAATAGGGCTGTTTACGTGATCATTTTCATGCCTAAATAAGACCCAGAACGTAAAACAAGTACCTATCCCTGAAAGGGCATAAACAGAGCTTTCGAATGACACCATAACGATCCTTGTATGATGGATAGTTTTCTTGCAATAACCGTGCAACGCGAGTGCAAAAAGCAGGTAATTCGGTACTTTCAGTACATAATTGAGTATGTAGCGAGTGAGAGAGGGAGGAGGGAGCTGAGATTTGTGTCAGTAGGTTCGCCGCGGTGGTCTGGAGCAGTCATACGCTCGCTAGTCTCCTGCCACCACTTGTCTCTCTCTCTCAGCCACATTACGTGCTGAAATTGCCACTCGAGTTATGTCGAGCGCCGCCACATAGTCCAGCTTTATTTAACTCGACTTATGTTGCTCGCCGCTAAATAAGGGTTAACACAGAGTCTGGTGGCGGAAACAGATAGATCGAGGTCCACTTGTTCCAGTCCACCAGCAATGCATCGGGTCCCCCCACCGGGATTACCCCGTGACGGGTCAGAAAGAGTGGCAGTCTGTGGTTCTCCATTGACGCAAACAAGTCTACTTGTGGACGGGCCGGCTTTGCAATTATCTTGTTGAAGATCGCCTGTTTGATTGTCCATTCTACTAAAGTGCTCCGTCGGCGAGAGAGAGCGTCTGCCCAGACGTTCGTGTGACGTCTACCAGCGTTGGCAGAATCGCCTCTCGTTAGCCACTAGCACTCGCCAGGGACATTGAAATGGGCTACAGTTATCCGAGAATGTTGTTCTTTCTTTCCTAGTAATTGCATTGTCACAGACAGTCCAGTGGTGGTCTTTGTTTTCGTCTGTGACAACGGGTTATATTTTATATCAATAGTAGTGATGATAGTACCTGCGTGGGAATGAGAAAGACTTAGCGAGATGGTAGTGAGTGTCTGTAGGAGCGGGTGCCTTCCTGCCTCTCGCTCGCCATTGGCCGGCGTGTCTTGCTGTGTCACGTGACACCTGCTGTCTTGTGACGTCTCGGTCCGTGATTGGCCGACCATCGCGCCTTTGCGGGCTCCTGTGTAACTTGCCTCCTCCATGAGGCTCCCCAGGAGCTGTCCTCATCAGGATAGGCTTGGCGCGCGTGCTTCTAACATCCCTTTGCATACTCTCCCCCGATCACCTCCTTTATCACTGTTTCTCTTTCTGAACTTCTTCTTTTCCATTACTTCTCGCCTTTATTCAATTACTTATCCCCTTGGGTTCTGCATAGCCGGCCCATTGTATTGCATGCCCCGTCCTCAGAGATATTTACATGTACTTAGAATAGGTTTGAGGGTTCTTAGTTACTATAGGTTAAGAACTTAGTGTGTCTCCATTATTGATTTAGTGTTTCTCCTCTTTTTATTTAATGCTAGACTGGGATAAGGTAACTGTAGTCGTTGTCTCCGATGTGTGTACGGTTTGCTTATACCTACACAACTTCGACCGGTCCTGTGGTAGCCTGGGTTGTCTTTTCGGTTGCGTCCTTTGCGAGTGCAGCATTGTGTTGACTGAGGGTTTTGGCCTGTACCAGTTCCACACTTTGCTGCCTCTTTGCTTGTCTTTTGAGGGTCGCCAGGATAGAACCAGATACTCGTGATCTGGATCTATCGAGAGAGCACCCTAGTCAATTAACGTAACTTAAAGGATGCAGTCTTAAGGACATCGCTAGGCTACGAGCCTGTCTTGCTCAACCCCAGTTCCTTACCTAGAGTATCCCAGCTAGACATTATTAACCCATAACTAGCGGCGCGCAACATAAGTCGAGTTAAATAAAGCTGGACTATGTGGCGGCGCTCGACATAACTCGAGTGGCAATTTCAGCACGTAATGTGGCTGAGAGAGAGAGACAAGTGGTGGCAGGAGACTAGCGAGCGTATGACTGCTCCAGACCACCGCAGCGAACCTACTGACACAAATCTCAGCTCCCTCCTCCCTCTCTCACTCGCTACATACTTAATTATGTACCGAAAGTACCGAATTACCTGCTTTTTGCACTCGCGTTGCACGGTTATTGCAAGAAAACTATCCATCATACAAGGATCGTTATGGTGTCATTCGAAAGCTCTGTTTATGCCCTTTCAGGGATAGGTACTTGTTTTACGTTCTGGGTCTTATTTAGGCATGAAAATGATCACGTAAACAGCCCTATTTTGGCTAAAAACACCCCGCTGGGCGGTACACATAAATAAACCGCATAGGCCACTCGTAAGGTGTTAATCGAGTAGACACTTGTTAGTATTTAACACCTTACGAGCGGCTTAGGCGGTAATTTATATGTACCGCCCAGCGGGGTGTTTTTACCCTAAATAGGGTTGTTTACGTGATCATTTTCATGCCTAAATAAGACCCAGAGCGTAAAACAAGTATCTATCCCTGAAAGGGCATAAACAGAGCTTTCCAATGACACCCAAACCATCCTTGTACGACCGCTAGTTTTCTTGCAACGATCACGCAACACAAGTGCAAAAACCATGTAATTAGGTAGTTTCCCTACATAATTCCCTGTGTAGCGAGTGCGTGAGGGTTGGGGAGGGTGGGATTCATTTCAGTAGGTCCGCCGCGGTGGTCTGGAGCAGTCATACGCTTGCTACTCTCCTGCCACCACTTATCTCTCTCTCTCAGCAACATTACGTGGTGAAAATGGCACACGACATAAGTTGTGAACCGCCACTTAGTCCAAATTTCTTTCACACGACATAAGTTGCGCGCCGCCAATGAAGGGTTAATATAAGCTCTTTGATATGTATGCATTATTATTCACAGCATTTATTAGTCTAGGTTGTTGTTGAGCCGCACAACCATAGCAGACTGTTTCGTTGATGAGGAAGTACTTCTTTTAGTGTCGAGCATTGCTACCGTTGCGCATTTATAGTATTCTCGTGTCAGTTAACATTATATGTCCTATCTTTTAGTGTATTCGATTACACGTGTGGTGTCCTGCCTCCTGCCTTTATATAGTTTAAGATACGAGCATCTTATGAGCATCAGGCTTTCTTCAGAAGTTTCCAGGTCTATGCTGTAGGACTATACTTCACTTTCTTTCAGATAGGAGTGAAGAGTTTATTGTTGTTTAGAGTAACTGTATGAAGCATCTTTTTATTGTATTAAATCTTGCAGTGATTTAATTGATCTTTCCATAGATTCCTTTTTATGCATTTTAACGTAACTTGCACCTTGTTTGTTATCAGGCTATACCAGTGTGGGTTAGCCTGAAGTAGAGTACATTTATGCCCAGTTAAGGATACCCCGCTATCGCAGATTAACTCTGGAGGGTATAGGTGTTTTGTTCGCCGGCATATAAGTTCGAGGGTTTGGATCTAGCATACCGTTGTTGCATAGTGGTGCCCTATTACTAGTCCAAGCATTAAGTGCCCTTGTTTTATTCGTAGTCCCGGTCGTAACATTCGCCACGCCGGGGAGGTATGTGGTATGCAGATGAATCCCTAGCGAGTCTGCTAGGGTTGTTTTGAAACTCTCAACAACTCTTGTGACCTCACTGAGCCTTGCTTCTGAATGCAAAAAACTGCAGTTTGATTGTCCATTCTGAATGCTATTGATTTGTTCTTCAAAGTCGTGCCGTGAGTTTGGAGAAAGAACAGGGGAACTAAAAGCTCCTGCTTGTTGATATGTGACTGACTGTTTGCCCCCCAAATGCCTTGTCCCTGGTGGCCTAGACTTGACTGATATCCCCACCCCAGGGACCCCGAGGCGTCCGTGTCTATCCATACCGTAGGTGGGGGAGAAACCCATGACATGACTGAGTAGAGGACTTCGTGCTTGGTCCAGGCCGAGAGCAAGTTGTGGATTAATGGAGGAATTGGCCATAATTTCTTCTCCGGCAAGAGAGGGAACACTTTGTTGCCTTCCAGGATTAATCGCTTGGTTTTCAGTCGGCCTAGTTTGACAGTTAATTGTATCCAGTTGAGAGAACCGATCAGGGAATCCCACGTTTTCCTGGTCGTATCCAGACTGTGGAGGAACCGGAACAGTTTCCTTCGAATCCTGTTGCGGTTGTCTGCACTCTGTGTAAGAGTCAAAGCGGCGGTATCCCAGATTAGCCCTATCCACTGAATCGTCCTTGAGGGGACAAGGTGTGACTTTGCCAAGTTCACCTTGAACCCTAGGGCTTGTACATGAGCTAACACTCGGTTGACATGGTCCTGACATAATTCTAACGAGTTTGCCACTACTAGCCTATCGTCCAGATGCCAAAACACCTGTATGCCTTGAACTAATAGGGGTAAAAGGGCTTGCCTTACAGGCTTGGTGAAAACTCTTGGTGCTAGGTTCAGCCCGAATGGCATCCTTTGACAGACGTAAGTCTCTTGCCGGATTCTCAAAGCGAGAAACTTTTGGAACTTATAGGGACATGCCAATAGGCATCTTTGAGATCGATCGAACACTTCCAACCTTGCGGCGGGAGTGCGAGTCTGAGTTGCTGTATCGTCAGCATCCTGAAGGGTGAATTCTCTATAAATTTGTTCAGTTGCGAGAGATCTAGAACTGGTCGCATCTGCACACTGTCCCTTTTTGGCACTAAAAAGAGGTGTGACGTGAAAACTAGCTGGGATGCATTGCCTGGAATAAGGACTCGTTTGGCAATCATTTCTTGTAACACGGCCTCCTCCTCCTGAGACACTGCGGTATATTCCTGCGGCTGACGCAGTCGGGGCCGCCGGAGCCATCGCCAGGTAATTCCTTTGCTCACTACTTTTCTGGCCCAGGTATGCTTGGGCCAGGCTGAGCGGAATGAACGGAACGACCCCAGGTGCAACCGGGGATCGTCCGTCACGGCAACTTCCCAATCCCGGGTCTTTGAGCTCGACTCCAGGATGTGGGGAGGATGAGTGGCTAGTTTTTTGGAGGGGGAGGTGTGTTGGCATCGGACGCTTGACTAGTTTTGACTGGTGCAGTGTTCTGATGACCTTTATATGGGGCCTTACCCTTATACCCGTGAGGCTTACCTTGTTTGGTTTTGTACTGAGGACCTCCCTGCTGAGGGGGTGGTCTGGGGTCTCAAGATGACTGTTTAGGATGTGGTTGGTACTGCTTGTGACTGCCCCTTGATTTATGAAAGGGTTTCTTGGGGGGGTCCTTCCTCGCTTGGGAGGTAACCTGTTTCCAACCGCTTACCAAATTAAAGACTAAGCTCCAAGTTTCAGTGTTAAGAAGTTTGGCCGTAAGAACCAGGGAGAGAGTCACCCGGCGACCTATGTCCGCCGGCAACTTCTTTACCAGATGCACTCTCAAGTCTTGGTGAGTTCGTACCGCCTCCAAAATCGCGATTCTAATGTCGCCTAGGGACTGAATGGCATTTTGAAGCGACAGTCTATGAGACAGCTCAATGGTTCTCCGAATTTGGGGGTCAGTGATGGCAGAGATCGTACGTGCTAGAGAGGCGGCTATTTGATGGCTCAATAAGTATTGAGAGAACATCCGGTAAGCTTTATTTCGTAACCTAAAATCTCGCTCCAAGTGACCAGGTGGTGGTGGAGAAAAGGGGTCATCTAAGGCATGCAATGATACTTTGGGGGCCGCCAGAAAAGTTAGTAAGGCTGGTGATATCCCTTCTGCTTTGGACACTGGTAGAGAAAAATAAGTGTGATTCTCTTGGGGAATTTGATTTGACACTTTTGGATGTAATAGTAGTGGCAAATACCTGGGCCTCTATTTTTCCCAATCCACCCACGGGCCGACTCCTAACCGCCGCATCTGCAGGACTGGGTTCTGAGCTTGGTCCAGAGCCGGGGTTGTAGCCAACTCCGGCGTAAGAGCTTTTAAGGCCTTGACATCATTGATGCCATCATCCTTCGACCAGTCAGCAAAAAGTCGTGCAGAAGCGGCGGCAGGAACTGCCGGAGCAGCTGAATACACAAAATATGCCGGATTAAGGGAACTAGGTACACCTTTAATTAGAACATCTAGCACCCTCCCTGTCTCGTCTTTAGCCCTAAATTTTCGGTTCTTATTGATCGCTATGGACCATTCTATGGGGACTGGAGGGTCTCCTGATACAGAGGTTGAGCTATAAGGGGGTTCTCTGGTACTACAGGTACTCAAGAGCAATCAGCACCATAGAGGAGAGGTATAGGGCCTCTCCTCACCGGTAACTTGTCTAAGGGGGGCGGTTGAACGTCAGTAATCACCCTCAGGTTGGACATAGCTAGCGCCGCCGGTCCTATAGGACCTGGGGTCGTTGCCACCACTGGGGTAGGGGATGACGATTGACGGAAGATCTAATGGTCTCACCACAGGAGTACTAGCGGGAGCAGTTGAGGTAATAACCGGCTGATCTGACGAGGCAGGGAGTTGGTACTGCTGTAACACCTTATGTAATAAGTCATTTACCTGGTCCGAAGTCATCCATTGTCGTGAGGGATCTTTGGATGAATTTAAACTAGCTTCAGAATAATTACTTGGAAGCGACTGAGGAGCCGGGGAGAACATAGGATCCGCCGGCTCCTCACTCTGCTCCAAGAGTTCATGTGATGCTAACTCTTGAGAGTCCTCGTGATCCCTAGGGGGCCAAGACAAATCAGGCACCGAAGATGGCAACACGTTAGTGTTGCCATCCTCAGTCTGTTCTAGAATGACATTGAGTGATGGTTCTGGATGCCGCCAGTAACCTCCTGCCGCCAAGGGCTGGGGGTCCTGATCCATCGGAGAGATAATTTGTGCCCCCGCCGGACGACCCTTAAATTGATCGGCCAGTACCCTACTATGGCCTGTTGATCTCACACCTCGGGGAACTAGAGATAATTTTGGTATTGCAAACGTTAAATCAGAAGTTACATGCCTAGAATGTTCCTCACTAGTAGTGTAGTAGTGGGTGTCTGAGTGTCAGAGGGAGGTGTGGGTGGTGACAGTTGGGGGTCTCCCGCTGGCTGCTTGAAGAGGTATACTCTTCTCTTCAGC
The DNA here is from genome assembly GCA_032716605.1 of Paralithodes platypus. Lineage (NCBI taxonomy): Eukaryota > Metazoa > Arthropoda > Malacostraca > Decapoda > Lithodidae > Paralithodes > Paralithodes platypus. Next base: position 21,960,942 of record CM064501.1, on the reverse strand, counting down.
GTTTGTGCGACCTCGAAGAGTCCGAGGTAGAGTGGTGAAAGCGTTGCCGTGGGGACTTCGACCTGGACCTCGACTTATGCCGCGTGGCACTGGCCGAGGAGGGGACCTCCGTGACGTCGCTCTCACTACTACTATTGACAAATTCTTTGCTTATGGCTTTAGTTTTGACCTTAGGTCTGACCGCTTTAGAGGGACCGGGTTTTACTAAAGGTGACTTTATAATAAGCTTTTCCCATAGGACCTCGTCATCACACTGGAGGGCCTTATGGGCAACATCCTTAGCGTACGTATTGAATGTCGCTTTAACTTCATGCAGAGCCGCCAAACATGAAAGGTCTGTTTTAGCTAACAAGGCGGACTTTAAATCTGAACAAACGGCGCACTTTTTCGACAACCACACGCCGCGTGAGCGATCGAGGCACTTGACACATTTAGTGCAAAAAGTATGAGCAAACACTGGTAAGAGGGAACAAGTGGGTGTAGCGCAAAGATCAAATCTAGGCATAGTGCCGTTCAAAGAGACGGTCCCCTCCTCCGCCGGGATCCGATGGCCAACTCCGCCGGAGAAGTAGCTTGGGGGCCTGGAAAGAAAATTTCCAGGAATCAATGCTCATAAGGATAACCTGCGAGGTATTATACATCCTATCTTATATCCGCCGGAAACTTAGTGAAAAGTGCACCACTATTCTAACCTTCCGCTGGATCTGTCTAGCTGAGTTTCTCACAAACTTACCTGTGACAAGCATCACAGGTCCCTTGACCTTATTAAGTTGTGACTGTATCGAACCAGTTTGCAAAACTAATATATCATGTAGTGAACACATGCCTGATGTCGCCGCGGGCGATGAAATCGTTACGTGTCACTAGGCCAGACAGGGTGAGTTCACTCGGCGAGCCGAGATGGTAGCCCTGGTAGGAATGCAATTCCGCCGGGAGAGTGTGGTTCAGCCAAACCACGCCGGGATCTTCTGAATGTTCCTATCCGCCAGAGGCGGACTACATGGACCCACCGCATGGGGCCGCCGGAACAGACAAAAACTGACGGGAAACAGGGATGGCACAGCCCTTTTCCTGCAGTCCCACACACATAAATAACATGCATCATAACATATAGGGACGTCTCCCAAGCCCCAAAGGTTCGAGCTCGCATGCCCGAACCAACACAGGGGGAAAACATGCGTAATCAATAACAACAGAAAAATTTAGACACCTAAATTACCTGTAACCTATGATGGAGACCCCTAATTATGACGACCACGTGACCCGAACACATCCCAGCCGAAGACGCTCCAGAACCCGCAGCCACACCATGTAGAGGGAGGCCCCCAACAAGTGGCCTAAGCAAAACACGAACCCTGGAAGGTGGAGCACCATGTGCAGACACCCTTAAACCAGAGCATTTGCTAATAATTGTAGAAAGTGGCATGTACCGGTACTATCCTCAATATTGACAGTCTGTATCATGCCTTGTAGCATGGTCACCTTCTAGCTAAGTAAACACAACAGCTAAGGCGTCATACACAAATAAAACAACACACGCGGTCCACCCATCCGGGACTCCTGGACGCCTGTGACAATGGTACCCTATTTTAACACACTCTTCCTGCGGACCGACCAATCTGGCAGCCGTGCTAGCTAATCTAAACCTTGTTACTGCAACACAGATATATACAAATGAGTAAGGACTCCCTAGAAGCTCTGCGAACGTCGAATGAAGCGGTCACGGGGCGAGCCCTGTGATCGGAAGGGACGGGGAAGAAGGAAGAACGAAGAAGGCCGCTAGGGGGCCTGGTATCAGGGAAGCAAAGCATGAGAAATCCACGTATATGGCAAGTCATATGATAACAGATATTAAATTATCTTTTCTTTTTTCTTTTTTACAGAGTTTTTTTCTGTAGGGTACCCAATCAAAATGACGATCCCATAAGGGAATTAGGCGTGCACTTATGATAAGTACTCCATGATCTTCCGTGCGGGTTATTCAAATTGCTGGCGCAGAATGTTGAATGGAGACTATTAATGTAAATAGGCGAAGTCGTCAATGATGAAGGGGCCCTATTAAATATAAAGCTTATGAGATGAATTAGGTGTGAAAGGGATCTGCCTCGTGTGGGCCACTTGGCTCTGCTGACTCCCATTTTCATATTGGTTGCAGGTGTAAGGGATTTGCCTAATTTGTACAGGTATGCAAACAAACAAGAACGAGAAAGAGGTTAACTGTGTAAGGGATCTGCCTCTATTCGTTTGGTAATAGTTGTAGATATGTGAAATAGGCTACCGAGTGCTATAGTGGGATGAATAACAATAGAGCTTCAACATTAAATATGATAGGACGAGATGGGTTGGGTGTGAGAGGGATCTGCCATGTGTGGGCCAATCGGCTCTCTGCAGACTCCCGTTTTCTTATAAGAACATAAGAACATAAGACAATGGGAGTCTGCAGAAAGCCGATTGGCCCAAGCAAGGCAGATCCCTGTCCCACACAACCCCAATTACAAAGCCCAATTATAGGCTCAATACTCTAATACCCTGAGGATCATCTTACCAAAACGGTTAGAGATTAACGCAGGATTACGGGGGTCTGCAGAGCGCTGATTGGCCCAACCCGGCTGATCCCCCTTCACACCCAACCCTTCTCGTCCATATGCTTATCCAATTTTATCTTAAAGCTCCCTATCATTCTTGATCCCACTATATCACTTGGTAGCCTATTCCACCCATCTACAACTCTGTTACCAAACCAATATTTGCCTATATCTTTTCTGAAACGAAATTTATCTAATTTGAAACCATTGGTACGAGTTCTTTCGCTATCACTGAGCTTTAGTTAATTTGTCATGTCCCCTTTGTTAATCCCACTAACCCACTTGAACACCTCTATCATATCCCCTCTAACTCTGCGTCTCTCTAACGAATGTAAACCTAATTTCTTCAACCTTTCTTCATACGGAAAATTTCTAATATTATGGATCATTTTTGTCATTCTACGCTGAACTCTCTCCAATGAATCTATGTCCATTCTGTAATAAGGACACCAAAATTGGACAGCATAATCCATATGGGGTCTCACTAATGACAAGTAAAGTTTTAAGATAACATCAGCAGTTCTGTTACTCACACTCCAAGAGATGAACCCGAGAATCCTGTTTGCCTTATTACGAACACTTATACACTGTTTTCTAGGCTTCAAATCATTGCTAACAAACACACCTAGATCTTTCTCGCAGTCTGAATTTTCTAATTCTAAATTAGCTAGTTTATATTTAACATTTGTTTGCATCTTCCCTATCTTTAATACCTTGCATTTGTCAATGTTAAACTTCATCTGCCAATTTACTGACCATTCATGTAAGGTATCTAGATCCCTTTGGAGGCACTTTATATCGCTATCTGAATCAATTGATCTCCCCATTTTAGTATCGTCTGCGAATTTACTTATCCTACTAGTTATACCTAAATCTAGGTCATTTATGTATATAAGAAACAACAGGGTACCTAATACCGATCCCTGGGGGACACCACTTTTGACTGCTCCCCTCTCTGACTTGGTATCATTTATGCTGACTCTCTGTTTCCTACCAATTAGCCATGACCTAATCCATCCCAACAACGCCCCTCCTATTCCATGTGCCTCAACCTTTCTCATCAATTTCTCATGAGGGACTCTGTCGAAAGCTTTACTGAAATCTAAATATATAATATCATATGACTTGTCACTATCTACTGCTTCATATACCTCTGAGAAAAAGCTAAGCAAATTAGTAAGGCAAGAACGTCCCTGAGTGAATCCATGCTGAGAATAATTTATTAAGTTAAATTTTACTAAGTGGCTTCTAATTTTCCTAGCAATAATGGACTCTAGCAACTTTCCTATGATTGATGTGAGACTAATGGGACGGTAATTGGATGCTATCGATTTATCACCTTTTTTGAAGATCGGAACTACATTTGCAAGCTTCCAAGCTTCTGGAACTAAACCTGTTTCTAATGACTTGTTAAATAAAAATGCTAATGGGCTACTTAACTCGTCTCTGCATTCTTTTAATACTCTAGCATATACCTCGTCAGGACCAGGCGATTTTTGAGGTTTCAGTCTGTCAATTTCCTTAAGCACATAATTTCTACTTATACTAACTGTACTTAACATAAATTATTTTCTATACTATCACTATATACCATATTGACTTCTGGAATCTGTGCCAAATTTTCATTAGTGAAAACGGAAAGAAACTGACTATTTAATGTACTGCACATTTCTAAATAATTTTCTGTTATTTCTCCTATTGAAGTTTTTAGGGGGCCTATTACATCTCTAACTTTAGATTTATATAGTTGGTAAAAAGCTTTAGGGTTATTTTTTGAGTCACTGGCTATCCTTATTTCATAATTTTTTTTTGCTTTCCTGATTTCCTTTTTGACCTGTCTTGATAGAGTCTGATAGTATATATGTAAATGATTTTCACCTTTCTTTATTTTTCGATATATTCCTTTATTTTTTCCTATAAGATCTATTAGCTTATTAGTCATCCATTTTGGTTGGTTCTGCGTCGATCTAAATCTTCTTTTAGGGATATATTTATTTTGAGCATTGTGGAGTGAATCAATAAACTGGTTATATGTAGGTGGCAAGTTTAACTCTGGCATATCCTGACTTAATTGCTTAACAATAGGGTCCACCCTTAAGTCTCTTCTTAGCCCACCATAATCGTCTTTTCTGAAATCTGGGATAAGTGTCGTATTCTCTTTAGCATTCCCTGTCCATCGTATATTAAAATAAATAGATTTATGATCGCTATTTCCTAGGTGGTCACCAATCTCTACATTATTTATCATATGTTCATTGTTACTGAAAACTAAATCAAGAATATTAATACCTCTAGTCGGCGTATCTATGAATTGAAATAAAGAAACTATCTTGTACTACCTCAATAAACTCTACTGAATCGGAGTCGCCTATTTGGTGCTGCCAATCAATGTTCGGAAAATTAAAATCCCCCATAATGCACACATTGCTAAACCTTGATGCTATTTTAATTTCCTCCCATAACGATGTTCCGCCATTTCTACTCATATTAGGCGGTCTATATATAACTCCAATAACTATGGTCTCACTACCTTCGTTAACCTCTACCCAAAACACTTTCATTATCATTATTTAGTCTAATACCTGATTTAATACAGCTTTTTAATGTACTCCTGACAAACACTGCTATACCCCCGCCCCTCCTACTTGTTTGGTCATATTTAAACAAACTATATCCTGGAATATCAAATTCTGCTAAAAAATGCCTAGATTCTGTATTAATCCACGTTTCAGTTAGCGCTATTATGTCTATATTTTCTGTGCTAACGAGTGCTCTAAGTTCGTTTATTTTGTTACATAAACTCCTACAATTTTTATAATGTACCCTCAACCTATTACTTTTATTTGCAACTAATTTTCTATTGTGTTTAGCTAACTTATTATTTCCTGTTGAACTACTAGTTCTAGACGGAAATTCTACTCTATCAGTATTCTCATCTTTACTATCAGTTACATGTGTAGTGTTATCGATACTACTATTACACATCACTATATCCGCACTATCTTGACTGATTATTTCTATTTTACTAACTGGTTTGTCACATGAAGTACCTGCTCCATATGGAGACAGTATTTTACTTACACACCCAGGTTTTTTTTAACGAAACCCCGCAACAATCTTGTCGAGTGAGCTGGCCAAGGTCGAAACTCCTAGTCGAGAGAGATGTACTCCATCCTGGGCATACAGTTCATCCTTACCATAAAAGAGGGACCAGTTATCCAGGAATGGAATAGTATTTGCCTTGCAATACTTCTCCAGCCGGCTATTTACACCAATAGCCCTGGAGGACCATTCCTTCCTTACCCCTCTTCTAGGGAATACAGGACGTTTTGACGGTGTGCCACTTCGACGGCGCTAATTGGACGGTTCGACGGTACCGTCGAACCTCCGTCGAAATGTTTTTTATTTGTATTATATTTGTATAGTGTTTTTTCAATTGTATTTGTTGATTATATATAATATTCTTGTTTAATAGATATTAGCTAATAGTTATTATATATTTACAGATATATTGAAAATGGGTTATATTTATCAGGCTTTTAACACCTTATGAGCGGCCTATGCGGTTTATTTATGTGTACCGCCCAGCGGGGTGTTTTTAGCCAAAATAGGGCTGTTTACGTGATCATTTTCATGCCTAAATAAGACCCAGAACGTAAAACAAGTACCTATCCCTGAAAGGGCATAAACAGAGCTTTCGAATGACACCATAACGATCCTTGTATGATGGATAGTTTTCTTGCAATAACCGTGCAACGCGAGTGCAAAAAGCAGGTAATTCGGTACTTTCGGTACATAATTGAGTATGTAGCGAGTGAGAGAGGGAGGAGGGAGCTGAGATTTGTGTCAGTAGGTTCGCCGCGGTGGTCTGGAGCAGTCATACGCTCGCTAGTCTCCTGCCACCACTTGTCTCTCTCTCTCAGCCACATTACGTGCTGAAATTGCCACTCGAGTTATGTCGAGCGCCGCCACATAGTCCAGCTTTATTTAACTCGACTTATGTTGCGCGCCGCTAGTTATGGGTTAATTCATTTCGTAGATAGGGCCTATCTGTTTTCATATACATTGTTTACAGTTCGTAGTTCATATTTGTATTAATTTAAGTTCTCGGCTGAAAAGTGTCCCAGTCTGCATCACGGATCCTAGGCATCTGGTATCTTTATTCCGTACTGTGCACCTCCATCTTTGTTGTCCTTTTTTTTTCATTTTCCCATCCTTATGATATGTGTAGCCCCTTTCCACTAGGAGTGCACTATTTCGTTTAGAAGCATTGGGCACCGCAACAAAATTTGACGTCTCTTCCTCACTGCCACTTCCAATGTCAGGAACAGGTATAGTATTTTCAAGGTTAGATTCCTCAAAGACTTGGGGCTCTTCGAAGGGTAGCGCAGCATTGTTGGGCAGTTGGGCCATATCTGGACATTCCTGTTGGTCGTCGGATATCTTAGATAAGTTGAATTGCATAGTGGAGTTGAAATTGGAAGTTGCTGTGGAGTTGAAACGATTAGCAGGTGGAGAGTCTTGACGTACATTTTCTAACTCCGTAGTTGGCATATTCTGCAAGGAAGTTGAACAGGATTCACAGAACCAGATGATGTTCATTTGCTCACGCACAGCTTTCCTGTAGTCAGCTTGGGATATGTTGATACTGCAAGTCCTATGTTGCCACCTATTGCAGCCATCACATTCCACTGCATGTTGGAGAGGACGGACAGGTCTTTCACACTTGCAGCAGTTGTTGTCCATTGTCGTTATGCTAATAACTCAAAACAATGTCCAGCTTATATAAGCCTACACATACAGTGACACACATACGCACAATTTCGAAACCGTTAGTCTTAAAATTGAAAACAATCAATTGTTCTAATCAAACACACACAAACGCAAAATTTCGAAACAGTTAAACCTTCATAAATTATTAAAACATGTTATTGTTCTAATCACACACACACACACGTACAAACAATTTCGAAACAACTAAGTCTTCAAATTGAGATATTCAAATCTTCTAATCCAACACACATATAGGCCCTACGTATAATTTCGAAACAGTTAAACCTTCAAATCAAGACATTTTATTGTTCTAATCACACACACACACGTACAAACAATTTCGAAACAACTAAGTCTTCAAATTGAGATATTCAAATCTTCTAATCCAACACATATAGGCCCTACGTATAATTTCGAAACAGTTAACCTGGGAACTGCGGGGATACTCTTAAGAGTTCCCCCGGCGGACTGCGGGGAGACTCTTAAGAGTCAGAGAAAAAAAAAATCAACTTTTGACATCGAAAAAAATATATTTTTTATTTTTATTTTTTATTTTTTTATTTTTTTTGGCCCCTGGGCCATGCAAAATCTCAGTCCTCTACCTCCCCTCCTTCCCCACTTTCCTCCTCTCCTTCAGTTATCACCTATTTTCCCTGTTATTCCCTTATTCTGAGGTATATTTTCGTGCTAACATTAGAAATCCGGTTGCAGGGTGTGGTCATCACTGATAGCAAGTGAATGCAAGAGAGAGAGAGAGTATCGATCGACTGTGTCTCAGTGGCCTTGGGGGAAATTGGCGGGAAAGCAGCTTGCCTCACCCATACATTATACAACTCGCGGGCTATATCTCCGATTTTGACCATCCAAACGCTGTTTTCACTCGTTTTATTGTTGTTTCAGGTTAATACCTTTATAATTAACCCATAATAGGCGCATATGGATAAGTATTAATGCTATTAATGGTACATTGAATATATTAGTGACGGAAGCACCTCAAATACATGCGCACAGGGAGAGGTGTCTAATTACCCCCATGCGCACTTCAGAGGTTAAACCTTCAAATCAAGACATGTTATTGTTCTAATCACACACACACACACGTACAAACAATTTCGAAACAACTGTCTTCAAATTGAGATACTCAAATCTTCTAATCCAACACACATATAGGCCCTACGTATAATTTCGAAACAGTTAAACCTTCAAATCAAGACATTTTATTGTTCTAATCACACACACACACGTACAAACAATTTCGAAACAACTAAGTCTTCAAATTGAGATATTCAAATCTAATCCAACACACACATACGTAGCCTATAATATCGAAACAGTTAAGCCTTCAAATTAAGAAATTGTATTGTTTTAATCAAACACACACATAGCCTACACACAATTTCGAAACTTAAAATTTTTCAAATGAACGCTTCGATGGTCTTACTTTTGTACACATAAAATCTAGTTTAGGCTATGAAGGTATTGTGGAAATTTCATAATTAATATAAACCATTATAAAAATGAACCCCAAGGGGTTGAAAAGTACAATTAGACGATGGCCAGTATTATTGGACGATTCGACGGGTCGGACAGAGACATTTCGATGATCGCGAGCATAGACGTTTCGACGGCATCGTCGAACTGGCGCCCCGTCGAATCGTCCTGCGACCCTTTTAGGCAGGATACTGTTTACCACAGGAACTCCACCTTTTTCCTTGATCCTCTCCAACATTTCCTGATACTTGGAGAGCAACTCCTCAGTCCTGCATCTCCATATGTCGTTGCTCCCTGCATTGAGGAAGATGATGGGGTCCTCCCCACTCACTTCCAGGACAGCATTTATCTTCTCAGCCACCCTCCCGACTCCGGCACCAGGCACGCAGACAACTTTTCCAACCTGAGTGTTTGTTGCCCTGCCAAGGTATCTAACCAATGAATCACCGATAATGAAAACAGACTTAGCTTTTTCCTTTTGTCGGCGTGTAGCAGCAGTTGTTGCAGCAACAGCAGCAGACTCCCCCCCCCCCCCCCCTCCCCTCTCACTGCCTCGATGATCGCCACTTCATCGCCATTACTCTCATCAGCCAAGGTGCTGAAGTTGTTGTGGGTCTTGACTGGCTGCCTTTTCAGCTTGCAGGCCGTTGCACTAGTTGACACCACTTTCCAAGGGGCTTCACGATCCCTGGGAACACTTCCGGTAGCCTCACACTTCTTCTCCGCCATAGCTAGTCTCAAGGCCAAATTTTCATCTTTGAGACACTGAATCTCCTGCTCCACACTCTCCAGTCTTTCTTGCAAAGCAAGACAAAGCTGGAGAGTATGGGAGGAGACAGCAGACTCATCAACAACAGCCATCACTAAGAAAGTTCACTAGGACCTCACTAAGGGTAAACCGGTACACTAGCGGTCACTGGGGACGTCCGCACTGGTCAAGGGTCAGAGGGCAACTGGATATGTTCTTATGTTCTCATTTGTGTGTGAGAGAGAGAGAGATTGGTTGTGTGTGAAAGGGATCTGCCGTGTGTGGGTCAATCGGCTCTCTGCAGACTCCTGTTTACTTATGTTCTCATTTGTGTGTGTGAGAGAGAGAGGAAGAGTTTATAAGATGGGTTGGGTGTGAAAGGGATCTATTTGTATGGGCCAATTGGCTCTCTGCTGACTCCCATTTTCTTACTTTCCTATTTCTTACAATTATATCTTGGTTGCAGGTATATGATAACATTGGTGTATAGTAAGTGGTGTAGCCTAAGTAGTACAGCCAACTCGGCCCTTTTCCAACTCGGCCCATCTAAGATTACCAACTCGGCCCACTTACAACCAACTCGGCCCGTCTTGCATTACCAACTCGGCCCGTCTTTCACTACCAACTCGGCCCATTTATTTGAAAATCTTTAATCAGTTTTTTTAACAATGGATTCAGACTTCAGTGGTTTGAATTAACATAAATAGGTCCACCAAATACAATGATACACTGATTTGAAAGAGATTAATTTTCAAAACACGTAACGTTGACAAACTTTAATAATCAGTGCTTCGACCAATGTATTACTTTAGTGGTTTGAGTCAATATCATATATTGACTCAAACCACTAAAAGACTTATAGGCTATTGACTCAAACCAATAAAGTAATACATTGTTCGAAGCACGTCTGATTATTAAAGTTTGTCAATGTTTCGTGTTTTGATAGTTAATCTGTTTCAAATCAGTGTAGGCTATCATTGTATTTGGTGGACATATATACTTATATTAACTCAAACCACTAAAAACTTTAATAATCAGTGCTTCGAACAATGTATTACTTTATTGGTTTGAGTCAATAGCCTATAAGTAGGCGCACCACTGGTAAAGAAAGGAGTCAAAGAAAATTAATGATACAATGAGTTGAGTCAACTACATACGATATATGTATTAATAATACTTTTATTATATACATGTATAAAATTAAATGTTTCGAAGATGATTAACCCTTAATTAGCGGCTCACCACATAAGTCGTATTTAATAAAGCTTGACTATGTGGCGGCGCTCGACATAGGTCGAGTGGCAATTTCAGCACGTAATGTTGCTGAGAGAGAGAGACAAGTGGTGGCAGGAGAGTAGCGAGCGTATGACTGCTCCAGACCACCGCGGCGAACATACTGATACGAATCCCAGCTCCCTCCTCCCTCTCTCACTCGCTATATAAGGAATTGTATCGGGAAAGTGGCTAATTACATGCTTTTTGCACTCGCGTTGCACGGTTATTGCAAGAAAACTAGCCATCATAAAAGGATCGTTATGGTGTCATTCGAAAGCTCTGTTTATGCCCTTTCAGGGATAGATACTTGTTTTACGTTCTGGGTCTTATTTAGGCATGAAAATGATCACGTAAACAGCCCTATTTTGGCTAAAAACACCCCGCTGGGCGGTACATATAAATAAACCGCATAGGCCGCTCTTAAGGTGTTAAGCAGTGGTCGAGTGAGTGAATCAAACAGAAAACAGTGCAAAGTTAATTAAGTTGGAGAAACTAACAAATCTTACCCTTCTTACACTGCATCGCTACAATGAACACAATGGCTAATCAATGCTTAGTATGCTTCAAGGATGCGCGTCCTTTGCAGGAGGGACTGCTGTCTGTTTGAATGCTAAGGTCCTTCCTAAACTAACTAATGTTTTGTATAAAGATTATGTATACAAATATACATATTATATCTTATCACTGACTCCTGTAATAATAAAGTTGTTTCAAAAGTCGTTTTAAATTGTTTATAGTCTGTTCATTTAGCCTAAGATTCGTATAGTAGCCTAGAATAAAAACCATAAGGGCATTGGGCCATGTGGTCCGAGTTGGTATTTGTTATGCCCTGTTTTTCTACAGGATTAACTTGGGTAATGTGGGCTCTATCTGACTGGGTATATAAGGCTGCATGCACAATACAAGGTATGAGGAATAGAGAACACAAAATAAACACACGGTAACACGACACACGATCACTTTTATTTAGATAGGTGAATAAAGAGCATAGAAAGATAGTAAGACTCGTACAAAACAAATAATAGAAGGGAACTGCTAGCATTAGCGGATCTGGATGGAGCCTAGTCTCCCACTTCCAACGTTCAGGTATACTCTTCTGATCACGGATTTAGTTAGCAAGGTTTATTATACTGGAAGACCTCAACGTATTTATGTATTCAATTTCACTAATTAGATTTCTTTCTGGCAGGTCGCGTGCCCAAGTAGCAGCTCACAGTTAGAATTAGATACGCATATATTTCTGAACACGGCAATTCTAGTAACCTCAAGGGGGTACTGATCTAAGATTTATATTCCTATGACAGAAATACGTAGAACACAAATCAGTGGGCAACGTTAGATATCACTAGGGTTTTAATATCTGAATAAGGTAATTACGAGAGTCAATGTCGCCTGTTAATTAATGAACACTGATACGCTTAGTACGTCCCAAATGGAATGGTTAAATATGAGTTACACTGGGCAAGTTATAGCCACTTCATAGAAAAGTTAATAAGTGAATGTCGAACTGGTACTATAACACTTAGTACTAGTAACATGAATCTTGAATAGTATTTGTGGGTCTGGTCCTGGTTATCTTGCTTCCGGTGATGTTGGGGGCTAACGACTGGTTCCTCGGCCGTCCAGGTGGTCCAAAATGTAGGAAGTTCTCAAGTCTGATCTCTTGACGATCGGTGCTGGCTACACACTTATATACCCACTAATTTGTGTGAAGGTTATAAGGTGCACGTTGGGACTTGTACATGGACAGCTCTTCTATTTAACTTCTGCCATGGAGTCTGCCGGCTCGGGAATCTCTCAACTCCGGAACAACACAAGGGCAGAGCTAGAGGTTAACTTCAGGGTAGTGACCACTGGTTGGTGTCTAACTTTCAACTGATTTGACTGGGGGCGGGAGCTAGGTTTATAGGCTCGGTTCTGGACCCTGTAGACAATAGGGATCTCGAGTCTTATGGACTTATTTGAGTTCTCAATAGATATGGGGACTAGGTAAGATGGTGATTACTGTTGTGGCACATGGCTATAGGAAGCCTTCAATTTGTGATATAACTGAGCCTTAGTAAAAGGTACTATTTTGGCTATACTGGAAGTATTTATGGGAGGGAGACTGGATCTACTTTGCGGGGAGGACTGTGGCAGCTGTGATAGGGGCGTCTCTCTTATATTGCTCAGTCTTCATTCTATTGCCTAGCTGAGGTGCTAATTTGACTATCCGAGTATGCAAAACAGGTGAATGGGTTATTGTGGGTACAGAGAGGTGAGTAAGGGGGTTAGACATGCATGGTTAGTTCATGGATAGGAAGAATTCCTAGGCTACCTGGCAATGACCCGGAAGTCAAAACAGGGGTCAGGTATACCTCCGCGGGGGTGGGGGTCTCCCTCCTCGGGTGGGTAAAACAAAAAGGGTAGCCGGGCGCTCTCTCTCTGGGATGGTCGTCCGGCGGCTGTGGCTAGGGGCTTGCCATATCACCAGTGTTTGTAATAACCCTCTGTTTATGAGACAGATGTGGGTCTTCTTAATATCCAAACCGAAGGTGCCTTGGCTAGCTGGTTTTAATCGGTTGGTTGTTAATTGTATGGTTTGCTGGATGTGGTGGAGACTGGTTGCTAACTCTGCCACATTTATCTGGAAGTATGGCAATAGAAGTTAGTTACTGGTGAGGCGGCTAGCCTCGCACCGACGACCATTGGGTGCAGAGTTGTGAATAGGTTGTAAGAGAATAGATGGCATGCAAGGGGTTAGTAAAGTTCTAATGTTGTTCTGGCCTGCTAAGGGAAGGCAGGCAGGATAGGAGTATATATATAAAAGGTTGGAGAGCGTTAGCAATGGAAAAATCAAGGATCTTCAAGAGGTATGAGAGAGAGGCTAGGTCGGACAAGAGTCGAGAAGCGCGGGGTATTTTAATGAGAGGGGAGGAGTTCAGGGGGGACTATAGGGAAATTTGACCCTAAGGTCTCTGGGCGTGGGGATGGCATTAGGCTGCAGTTGATATTGGAGTTTGAAAAGGCAGTGAAAGTACGTTAGCCAAATGCTACCGGGGAGTGCAACTAAGGGGTGGTATATGAGTCTGGAAAAGATAGAATTATGTGGACTGTGGGGCTGGGGGGGAAGAAGGAGGTGAACTGTAGGTGTGTGCTTGACTGTGGGTAAAGTGGGGAAAAACATGGTGTATTATTCTTCGTCAGTACGAGGGGTTATGGATATTATTAGTTGGCACAAGCTTTTGCACGTCTAGTTGTCCCTGGGAACTGCGTTTTCTATGAAATATATACCAAGAAAAACGGCAGTTCGTAGGGGTACTTCGTTATTGTTTTGAGGTACTTATGACAGATACTGGTACTAAGGTTATCTATACAATCTGGTTGGGGTAAGAGGTGTAGGACACGAAGCAAATTGGCGTAGTGTGGACTGTGGATACGAAGGAGGTGATTGGAAGACGTAAAACAATTGTGGAGAAGTAACTGGAAAAAGCTGAACACAATGGCGGATAAAGATACTTAACCTAAGGATTGAATACATAGATTTTATGGGCGATGATTCTTCAGAAACTTAGTCTGGCAAGACAAGATATGTTAGGGAATGTTAACATGTGTACATAAACTAAGGATTGAATACATAGATGAACGACGACATTATAGTCGTCGTCCTAATAAGGTGATGAAAACTGGTTGATCTGCACTTGGCACAATACGACATTAGGACGTGCCGCTATGTCGTATCAATACTGGTGGCAGTTAATATTATAGAGACACTAACACCAATACTTAAACTAAGGATTAAATACATAGATTTATAGGGGCGATGGGTCTTCAGAAACTTAGTCTGGCAAGACAAGATAGGTTAGGGAATGTTAATATTAATACGTAACCTAAGGATTGAATACATCGATGAACGACGACATTATAGTCGTTGTCCTAATAAGGTGATGAAAACTGGTTGATCTGCACTTGGCACAATACGACATTAGGACGTGCCGCTATGTCGTATCAATACTGGTGGCAGTTAATATTATAGAGACACTTAGTTACTAGAGGAACAATGCAAGGGGCGACTGAGCACGGGTTACATATATCTATACTCGTCATGGAAATTGATATACGAGGTCTAGGGACAGGCGTGGGTGTTTTAACTTCTAAGATATATAACATCTACTTCTCGGATGTAAGAACATACATAGATATATGGCTGTCTGCTTTGTTGGCATTGGCTCAACCTGGGGACAGGGCATGGGTGTTTTTAATATGAATGTATATTCCTGTTCATCATCATTGTAGTTAGAAGTGTAGGACACGAGGGGGTAGTGTACGTGAGGTGTGGAAAAATGGTCAGTTTAGAAGGGGTAGGTAGGTGCGGCCTGGAGCTGCTTAGCCCTGCGGGCTTGGGCCTGTCTGAATTGGCTGGCTCGGTTAGCTGGTCCTTTCGTTCTGTGGACCTTTCTTTTGGGTGTTTCTGTGTGGTGTTCGTTCGTGGCTTCTGTGCTGGGCTTCTCGTTCTGGGGCATTTTAGTATTTAATCGGCCGAGTTGGTATATAATAGGCCGAGTTGGTAATGGGCCATGTGGGCCGAGTTGGTATATAATGGCCGAGTTGGTATTTGATGGGCCGAGTTGGTAATGGGCCGAGTTGACAATGGGCCGAGTTGGACGGTATTCGCCTAAGTAACATATGTGTATGAGATAGGTTGGGTGTGAAAGGGATCTGCCTTGTGTGGCCCACTGGCTCTCTGCAGGCTCCCATTTTCATTTTGGTTGCATGTGTAAGGGATCTGCCTCATTTGTATAACGATGTGCAAATGAGAGAGAGATTAGCTGTGTATGGGATCTGGCAGATCCCTTCCACATGCAAGCAATATGAAATGGAAGTTTGCAAGAGCCAAGTGGCCCACACACGGCAGATCCCTTTCACACCCAACCCCTCTCATAAACGTTATCTGTTACTTACACTACCAATACTTATTATGCACATGTCGTCATATACCTGCAACCAAGATACAATTGTAAGAAATATGAACATAATAAAATGGGGTCCCACACAACGTTTTTAGTCTTCTGTCTAGGCTTCCCTGCATCCCCTAGTTTTGCTTATTATTATTCCGATTCATCATTCAGATCCATAAATGTTTTTTAATTTAACTCTCTCAATGCAGAGCCTACTGTATGCGCGACGATATTAGCCTATAATAAAGAACTACAACTGCTATGCCCTGTTTTTCTACAAGTTTAACTTGGGTAATGAGAGTTTTAAATGACTGGGTATATAAGGCTGCATGCACAATACAAGATATGAGGAATAGAGAACACAAAGAAACACATGGTAGCAAGTTACACGATCACGTTTATTTATATACCACTGCAGAATACTCGTGCAAGACAATATAATAGAATCGAACAACACTAGCATAAGTGGATCTGGATGGAGCCTAGTCTCCCACTTCCAACGTTCAGGTATTAATCTTCTGATCACTGGCTTTAATTCAACAGGTTTATATACCGAAGACCATCAATGTTACTTATAGAATCATATTCACTGTTAGATTTATTACTGGTAGCTCTGGTGCACAAGTAGTATTTCACAGACTAGATTAGACACACGTATTTTAAAGCAAGGGAATTCTAGTAACCTCAGGGGGTACTGATCTAAGTTTTATATTCTTGTCTCAGAAATACATAGAACGCAAATCAGTGGGCGAACATTCAGATATCACTAGGGTTTCCTTCTAGGTAATAATATCTGGGTATATGGTTGATTACGAGAGTTAGTATCGCCTGTTAATTATTGAACACTGATACGCTTAGCACTTCCTAATTGAATGGTTATATGAATTATACTGGGTCAAAGAGATGCCACTTCGTAGAAATATTAATTAGTGAATCTCTAAACAGCACTGTAATATGTCGTACTGATATAGGGAATCTTGGGTAGTATCTGATGGGTCTGGTCCTGGTTATCTTGCGTCCATGATGTTGGGGGCTAACGACTGGTTCCGCGGCCGTCCAGGGGTCCATATGTGTGAAGTTCTCAAATACGTGGGCAGGTCCTTCTATCCAAATCTGCCACGGAGTCTGCCGGCTCTGGAATCTCAACTCCGGAACAACACAAGGGCAGAGCTAGAAGTTAACTGCAGGGTAGTGACCACTGGTTGGTGTTTAGCTTTCAACTGATTTGACTGGGGGCGGGAGCTAGATTTATAGGCTCGGTTCTGGACCCTGTAGACAGTAGGGATCTCGAGTCTTATGGACTTATTTGAGCTCTCAATAGATATGGGGACTAGGTAAGATTGTATTTACTGTTGTGGCACATGGCTATAGGAAGCCTTTATATTTTCATATAACTGAGCCTTAGTAAGAGGTACTATTTTGGCTATACTGGAAGTATTTAGGAGAGAGAGACTGGATCTACTTTGCGAGGAGGATGGGGACAGCTGTGATAGGAGCGTCTCTCTTAGATTGTTCAATCTTCATTCTATGGTATAGCTGAGGTGCTAATTTAGTGATCAGAGCATGCAAGAAAGGTAAATGGTTTATTGTGAGTTAATAGAGGGTAGTAAAGGTGTTAGTCATGCATGGTTAGTTCATTGATAGGAAGAATTCCTGTGCTACCTGGCAATGACTCAGAAGTCAAAACAGGTGCCAGGTATACCTCCGCGGGGGTGGGGGTCTCCCTCCTCGGGTGGGCAAAAAGGGGGAGCTGGGCGCCCTCTCTCTGTTATAGTCGTCCGGCGGCTGTGGCTAGGGGCTTGCCATATCACCAGTGTTTGTAATAACCCTCTGTGTATGAGACAGATGTGGGTGTCCTTAATACCAAAACCGAAGGTACCTTGGCTAGCTGGTTTTACTCGGCTGGTTGTTAATTGTAGGGTTTGCTGGATGTGGTGGAGACTGGGTTGCTAACTCTGCCACATTTATCTGGAAGTATGGCAATAGAAGTTAGTTACTGGCGAGGCGGCTAGCCTCGCACCGACGACCATTGGGTGCAGGGTTGTGAATGGGTTGTAAGAGAATAGATGGCATGCAAGGGGCTAGTAAAGTTCTAATGTTTTTCTGGCCTACTAAGTGAAGGTAGGCTGGATAGGAGTATATATATAAAAGGTTGGAGAGCGTTAGCAACGGACAATTCAAGGATCTTGAAGAGGTATGAGAGAGAGGCTAGGTCGGACAAGAGTAGAGAAGCGCGGGGTCTTATAATGAGAGGGGAGGAGTGCAGGGGGGCTATAGGGGAATTTGACCCTAAGGTCTCTGGGCATGGGGGTGGCATTAGGCTGCAGTTGCTATGGGAGTTTGAAAAGGCAGTAGAATACGTTAGCCAAATGCTACCGGGGAATGCAACTATGGGGTGGTATATGAGTCTGGAAAAGATAGAGTTATGTGATCAGTCCGAGGGGTTATGGATACTATTAGTTGGCCCTGGGAACTGCGTTTTCTATGAAATATATATATACCAACAACAGCGGCAGTTCGTAGGGGTACTTAGTTATTGTTTCGGGGTACTTATGACAGATACTGGTAACAAGGTTATCTTATACAATCTCTGGTTGGGGTAAGAGGTGTATGACACGAAGTAAATTGGCGTAGTGTGGACTGTGGATACGAAGGAGGCAAGGGGAAGACGTATGACAATTGTGGAAAAGTAAATGGAAAAAGGTGAACACAATGGCGGATAAAAATACTTAACCTAAGGATTGAATACATAGATTTATGGGGCGATGGGTCTTCAGAAGCTTAGTCTGGCAAGACAAGATGTTAGGGAATGTTAATATTAATACTTAAACTAAGGATTGCATACATCGATGAACGACAACATTATAGTCGTCGTCCTAATAAGGTGATGAAACCTGGTTGATCTGTACTTGGCACAATACGACACAAGGACATTGCCGCTATGTCGTATCAATACTGGTGGCAGTTAATATTATAGAGACACTTAGTTACTAGAGGAACAATGCAAGGGGGCGACTGAGCACGGGTTACATATATCTAGACTCGTCATGGGAAATGATATACAAGGTCTAGGGACATGCGTGGGTGTTTTAACTTCTAAGATATATAACATCTACTTCTCGGATGTAAGAACATACATAGATATAATTATGGCTGTCTGATGTGTTGGCATTGGCTCAACATAGGGACAGGGCATGGGTGTTTTTAATATGAATGTATATTCCTGTTCATCATCTTTGTAGGTAGAGTGTAGGACACGAGGGGGTAGTGTACGTGAGGTGTGGAAAAATGGTCAGTTTAGAAGGGGTATCTAGGTTCGGCCTGGAGCTGCTTAGCCCTGCGGGCTTGGGCCTGTCTGAATTGGCTGGCTCGGTCAGCTGGTCCTTTCGTTCTGTGGACCTTTCCTTTGGGTGTTTCTGTGTGGTGTTCGTTCGTGGCTTCTGTGGTGGGCTTCTCGTACTGGGGCATTTTACTTCCCTCTCCTTCATTATAGGCTCGTCCTCGAGCCTCAAGGGTGAAGTAAAAAGAAGCATAGTCATGGTGGGGAGGTAGATGTTTGTCGTGGGACTTGAGTCGCTTGACGATGTTTTATTTTGAGGGGAAGTACGTTTTACAGGTGAAGGTAAAGTGTTTAACAATGTATAGAACAAATTTAAAAGATAGTCAGAAAAGTGTAGGTTAACAAGAAAAGTAGTATGACTAAGGGAAAAATATAATATATATAGTATATGGAAAACATGTAAATTTAAGAAAGAACAGATAATTAAGAACACAGGAAAATTGAGAAGAGGTAAAGTGTTTAACAATGTATAAAGCACATTTAAAAGATAGTCAGAAAAGGGTAGGTTAACAAGAAAAGTAGTATGACTAAGGGGAACAAAATATAATATATACAGTATATGGAAAACATGTAAATTTAAGAAAGAACAGATAATTAAGAACACAGGAAAATTAAGAAGAGGTAAAGTGTTTAACAATGTATAAAGCAAATTTTAAAGATAGTCAGAAAAGTGTAGGTTAACAAGAAAAGTAGTATGACAAAGGGAAAAAAAATATAATATACAGTATATGGAAAACATGTAAATTTATAGAATCATGCCCAATCGCTTAGGAATTGAAAACAATAAAAAAAATTAAGTACAATAATATCCTCATCATCATCAGGGGGGGTTATTTAGGGTCGCCGTTAGTCTGGGTGACGGTCTGGTAATAGGGGTGGTGGTGGTTGTGGCTTTGACCTTGGGGTTTCACTTTCACTTTGGAAGGGCGGGGTGGATATACCGTTAGTTCTGTCGTTAGGAATGTGGGTCTGGGGGCGAGCTGGCCCGGGGCCAGTTTTGGAGGGGGGTCTAAGTGGTTTCGGTCGGGGGTAGTGATAGGGGGGTTTTAAAGATGAAACGGGCAGGTCGAGTCGGGGTTGTTGTTGCGGAAGAGGTTGGTGCTGGGGAGGGGTTGAATTGTGTAGAGAGTTGTGGTCGTGAGTGGGGTTTGGGGAAGGGTGAGTAAGGCTGAAGGTTGAGAGTTTACTATGATCGGGTGGTTTGGAGGTTTGGGGTGTGGGGATTTGATAGGGAGATGGAGGGGGGGGTCTGGGCAGGCAGGGTTGTGGTTTGAGAGGGGTTGAATTTGGACTGATTTTATTTTCGGGAGAGACATGGATGGGATTTCGAGGAGTGGTTGAAGTTGAGAGGTTGATTATGTTGTTTGGGGCGAGAGAGAGAGTATTTTGGGGTTTAGCCAAGGTGGAAAAAGTGTTGTGGTTGGATTGGGAGGGGAGTGGTATTTTGTCGAGCGGGATCTTTGGGGGTGGAATTTGGGGCGGGTGGGGTAACGGTGAAGAGGGTGGTAAGATAGGGGGGAAAAAGGAGGTAGGGGTTATGTACGGGGGTGATTGTTCGTTCTGAATGTGGTCGTGAGAGGTTAGGCTGGCAGGGTGGGAATTGGTGGAGGTTGAAAGTTTAGCTGGGCTCATGATGGTGGGGGACCGACTAGTGAGCAGGTGTTCGGTACGCATGAGGTGGGGGGAATCTCTTTGGTGGGGGTCACGCGTGAGGGGGGGATTAACGGCGCGTGTGGGAGGATCAGAGTGGTGGGGTGTGTCGGTGGCAGTGACGGTTTGTTTAGAGGTTATATGGGATTGGTGGGTTTGTCTGTAATGAGGGGGGGAGGCAGGTGTGGGGTTTTGAAGTTTATTAGGGGTGTGAATTGTGGGGGGGTGGAAGGGAGCTACTGACGGAAAACTGTCACAAGGGAAATTTTGTTGGTGGCGCAATAGCTGAGCATTTCTGGGGCAAGGGGGGGAACATGGTTGGGTCCCTAGGTCGTCACGCGTTAGGGGAGGATTAACGGCGCGTGTGGGAGGATCAGAGTGGTGGGGTGTGTCGGTGGCAGTGACGGTTTGTTTAGAGGTTATATGGGATTGGTGGGTTTGTCTGTCATGAGGGGGTGAGTCAAGTGTGGGGTTTTGAAGTTTATTAGGGGTGTGAATTGTGGGGGGGTGGAAGGGAGCTACTGACGGAAAACTGTCACAAGGGAAATTTTGTTGGTGGGGAATAGCTGAGCATTTCTGGGGGAAGGGGGGGAACATGGTTGGGTCCCTAGGTCGTCACGCGTGAGGGGAGGATTAGCGGCGCGTGTGGGAGGGTCAGGGTGGTGAGAGGTGAGCGAGTTAGAAAACGGGATTTGTGGGGGGGCCTGCGGCGGGTTGGTGGGGGAGGACTTAGGTGTAGAACAGGGGTTATTGGTAGAGGACTGATGTATTGATTTGGGGTTGTTAACAGGACGAATTTGGGGAATTTTCTTGGTGTCAGTCTCGGTCTGGTTAAAGGTTATGTGGGACTGGGGAGGATTAGTGGGGGCAGAGTTAGGTATAGGACATGGGTTATTGAGGGAGGAGTGATGTACTGATTTGGAGTTGTTAACAGGACGAGTTTGGGGAATTTTCTTGGTGGCAGTCTCGGTCTGGTTAGAGGTTATCTGGGACTGGTGAGTTTGTTTGACATGAGAGGGCGAGTCAAGTGTGGGGTTTTGAAGTTTTCTAGGGGTGTGAATTGTGTGGGGGTGGAAGGGAGCTACTGACTGAAAACTGTCACAAGGGGAATTTTGTTGTTTGTGGAATAGCTGAACATTTCTGGGGGCATGGGGAAAACATGATTTGGTAGGCCTACATAGGTAGGCATAGCTAGAATACGAGGCTTGTTGGGGGGGCTGCGGAGGGTTGGTGGGGGAAGAGTTATGTTTAGAACAGGGGTTATTGGTAGAGGACTGATGTATTGATTTGGGGTTGTTAACAGGACGAATTTGGGGAATTTTCTTGGTGGCAAACACAGTCTGGTTAGAGGTTATCTGGGACTGGTGAGTTTGTTTGACATGCATAGAAAAAGGATGGGGTTTATGGGGTAACACAATTGATGGAAGATGATCGTTGTGGATGGCTGGGCAGGGGAAAATTTAGGGATGGTCAGAGAGGATAGAGGCAAGGAAGAGTGCACTGGGGTTGGACTTTCACCGGAAGTCATTTTGAAAGGGTGCACGGAGTCCTGGATAGGGGCTGAAGGGTTGGATAGGGGATTCATCGAACTGAGTAGGCATTCTTCTCTGATGGAGAGCATATGTTCTTCGAATAAGCCATACGGGTCGAAATGGGCGGTGATGTGGGGTGGGATGATGTTTAACACTGCGGTGAATAAGAGTTCATATTGTTGATCGTAATCTTCATAGCTATACGTGGTCCTCACGTATCTGTAGAGTTGTATGAGGGTCACATTTATATCCCCTTCATACTTGATCTCGTCGATGTTTATTAGTTTAGGGGAGATGAGGGAACCCAAAAGTGGCCCTAAGGTCCGGATCACGAGGGATCGAAACTGGTTCGCAGGTACTCTCTGGCGTTACCTGTTTAGCAATTTGGGAAACGGCTTTTCCCAACTGCATAATGTGCAATAATGCAACGGCGATTTTTTCGCGGTCATTTTGAAGTGCCACATCTAACACTGGTTTTATTATGTGCTAAGTAAGTGGCAATATCATACGTGTTTACATCATACTTGGGAATGTGTGAGTGGCTGCCAATTTCGGCGATGTTGCCATGCTTCTACTGTTCCAAACTTGCAGTGTAATGCAACCTTTTATCCGAATCAAGAACCACCGCTGCCGCCAATGTTATGCCCTGTTTTTCTACAGGATTAACTTGGGTAATGTGAGTTCTAATTGACTGGGTATATAAGGCTGCATGCACAATACAAGATATGAGGAATAGAGAACACAAAGAAACACATAGTAACAATTTACACGATCACGTTTATTTATATACCACTGCAGAATACTCGTGCAAGACAATGTAATAGAATCGAACAACACTAGCATAAGTGGATCTGGATGGAGCCTAGTCTCCCACTTCCAACGTTCAGGTATTAATCTTCTGATCACTGGCTTTAATTCAACAGGTTTATATACCGAAGACCATCAATGTTACTTATAGAATCATATTCACTGTTAGATTTATTACTGGTAGCTCTGGTGCACAAGTAGTAGTTCACAGACTAGATTAGACACGGCGTATTTTAGAGCACGGGAATTCTAGTAACCTCAGGGGGTACTGATCTAAGTTTTATATTCTTGTCTCAGAAATACATAGAACGCAAATCAGTGGGCGAACATTCAGATATCACTAGGGTTTCCTTCTAGGTATAATATCTGGGTATGGTTGATTACGAGAGTTAGTATCGCCTGTTAATTATTGAACACTGATACGCTTAGCACTTCCTAATTGAATGGTTATATGAATTATACTGGGGCAAAGAGATAGCCACTTCGTAGAAATATTAATTAGTGAATCTCTAAACAGCACTGTAATATGTCGTACTGATAAAGGGAATCTTGGGTAGTATCTGATGGGTCTGGTCCTGGTTATCTTGCGTCCATGATGTTGGGGGCTAACGATTGGTTCCGCGGCCGTCCAGGGGGTCCATATGTGTGAAGTTCTCAAATACGTGGGCAGGTCCTTCTATCCAAATCTGCCACGGAGTCTGCCGGCTCTGGAATCTCAACTCCGGAACAACACAAGGTCAGAGCTATAAGTTAACTGCGGGTAGTGACCACTGGTTGGTGTCTAGCTTTCAAACTGATTTGACTGGGGGCGGGAGCTAGAGTTTATAGGCTCGGTTTCTGGACCCTGTAGACAGTAGGGATCTCGAGTCCTATGGACTTTATTTGAGCTCTCAATAGATATGGGGACCTAGGTACGATTGGTTATTTACTGTTGTGGCCACATGGCCTATAGGAAGCCTTTATATTTTCATATAACTGAGCCGATGTTAGTAAGAGGTACTATTTTGGCATATACTGGCAAGTATTTATGGGAAGGAGACTGGATCTACTTGCGAGGAGGATGGGACAGCTTGGTTGTGATAGGATCGTCTCTTCTTAGATTGTTCAATCTTCTTCTATGGTATAGCTGAGGTTGCTAATTTAGTGAGCGGAGCATGCAAGAACGGTAAATGGGTTATTTTCGAGTTAATAGAGGTTAGTAAAGGTGTTAGTCCCCTGCAGTGGTTAGTTCATTGATAGGAAGAATTCCTGTGCGACCCTGGCAATTGACTCAGAAGTCAAAACAGGGGCCAGGTATACCTCCGCGGGGGTGGGGGTCTCCCCTCCTCGGGTGGGCAAAAAAGGGGGAGCTGGGCGCCCTCTCTCTGTCTCGTAGGTTCGTCCGGGGCAGGCTGTGGCCTAGGGGCTTGCCATATCACCAGTGTTTTTGTAATAACCGCTCTGTGTAGGAGACAGATGTGGGTGTCCTTAACCTGACAAGCGCATATGACAGTAGGTGCTAGGGTAGTTTGTGTCATTTCTAGCCGCTGGGATTTCTGACAGAATTCGTTATTTTCCAAATAACACGCATTAGTTGTGTTTCGGTATGCCTTTTATTTTACATCTAGATGTATATAGGACCTTCAGAGTGCTAAATAAGTGGTAAAAGCATTTGGGTGGTGCAAAACGAAGATATTGGCCACCGGTCATAATCTCAGGCGAGAGAGAGAGACAGGCAGCCCTCCCTCTCGCTGTCCTGGGATTCAACTAGCAATAGCGTTTCGGTGTGTGCCGGTTTCTGGGTGTTGCATAACGATCTTTTGCACCCCACTTGTGCTACATTAATCGCCGTGAGAGAAAACAATAACCGATAAATTATGATATAAGAGGAAAATCGTTGATAATTGAGGTGGGGAGGGAGGGGGATAGATAATAGGTGGGGAGGAGGTAGAGGGGGTGGGTGGATTTACATTTACATGGATGAGTACTGTAGGGAATTATCTCCCCTATAGACAAATTCCTTTGTTTTGATAGGCCCCTTTTTTTTTATGGAAAGCATCTTTTTTTATGGTCCCTTGCGTCCGTGAGGCCTATCGCGTTTCCCTATAGGAAGCCTTCCGTGAGGCCTATCGCTCTTGCCGGTTAATACCAAAACCGAAGGTTCTTGGCTAGCTGGTTTTACTCGGCTGGTTGTTAATTGTAGGGTTTGCTGGATTTGGTGGGGGTGGGAAAAAAGACTTGGTTTGCTAACTCTGCTTTGCCCATTTTATCTTGGAAGTATGTCAATAGAAGTTAGTTACTGGCGAGGCGGTCTAGCCGCCTCGCACCAACGACCATTGGGTGCAGGGTTGTGAATGGGTTGTAAGAGAATAGAATGGCATGCACGGGGCTAGTAAAGTTCTAATGTTGTTCTGGGCCCTACGAAGTGAAGGTAGGCTGGATATGATTAGATGTTATAAAAAAAAGGGGGGTTTTTTTGGGGAGAGCGTTAGCAACGGACACTTCAAGGAGCTTGAGAGGTATGAGAGAGAGGCTTGAAGGTCTGACAACGTAGAAGAACTGCCGGTCTTATAATGAGAGGGGGGGAGTCGACTCACAGCAAGAGGGCTATAGGGGAATTTGACCCTAAGGTCTCTGGGCATCGGGGGTGTCATTAGGCTGCAATTTTTTAGTTGATATGGGAGTTTTGAAATGCAGTAGAATATACGTTAGCCCATGCTACCAGGGAATGCAACTATGGGGTGGAATATATGAGTCTGGAAAAGATAGAGTTTATTGTGATCAGTCCGAGGGGTTATGGATACTATTTAGTTGGTTGGCGCCTGGGAACTTGCGTTTTCTATGAAATATATATATATACCAACACCAGCGGCAGTTTGTCGTAGGGGTGTACTTAGTTATTGTTTCGGGGTACTTATGACCGATACTGTTAACACGGTTATCTTATACAATCTCTGGTTGGGGTAAGAGGTGTATGACACGAAGTAAATTGGCGGAGTGTGGACTGTGGATACGAAGGATGCAAGGGGAAGACGTATGACAATTGTGGAAAAGTAAATGGAAAAAGGTGAACACAATGGCAGATAAAACTAACTTAACCTAAGGATTGAATACATAGATTTATGGGGCGATGGGTCCTTCTAAGCTTCGTCTGGCAGAGACAAGATATTGAGGAATGTTATAATATTAATACTTAAACTAAGGATTGCATACATCTATGATCGACGGGCGACATTATAGTCGTCGTCCTAATAAGGTGATGAAACCTGGGTTGATCTGTACTTGGCGACAATACGACACAAGGCACAGTTGCGCTATGTCGTATCAATACTTGGTGTCAGTTAAATATTGAGAGACACTTAGTTACAGGAGGAACAATGCAAGGGTGCGACTGAGCATGGGTTACATATCTCTATACTCGTCATGGGAAATGATCTACAAGGTCTAGGGACATGCTTGGGTGTTTTTAAACTTCTAAGATATATAACATCTACTTCCTCAGGATGTAAGAACATACATAGATATACTTATTGCTGTCTGATGTGTTTGCATTGGCTCAACATAGGGACATGGGCATGGTTGTTTTTAATATGTGTGGGGGGGGATTATCTTTCCTGTTCATCATCTTTGCGAATATGTTAAGAGTGTTAGGATCACGAGGGTGGTGAATCTACGTGAGGTGTGGAAAAATGGGCAGACATTAGAAGGGGTATCTATGTTCGGCCCTGGAGCTGCTTAGCCCTGCGGGCTTGGGCCTGTCTGAATTGGCTGGCTCGTATCAGCTGTTCGCATTTCAAACTATTCTGTTGACCTTTCCTTTGGGTATTATGCTGTGTTGTGGTTTCGTTCGTGGCTTCTGTGGTGGGGCTTTGAATCTCGTTCTGGGGACGTTTTACACACACAACAATTATTCAGACAAGTGTTTATGGTTGTGTTTAATTTACAGTGGGCTAGAGTATAAAACAATAAAATGGAGTGTATCCACACACCAAGACATTATCTATAGTCTAATATTCCAAAAATTAATAGCTATTTGTCCGAACCACTAGGTAGGCGAAATCATTAGATAGCGAACCAACTCCTCCCAAGTATCGACACCTCTACCTGCGAAACTTGTAATTGGGTGCGAAAACTGACAGGTGGCGCAACTCCTGGTACCAAAGGCTTCTACTGAGTGAGGGATGTAATTTGGTGAGGGTAAAAATTGGGTGTTAGCCTATGCCTATGGGTCTGGTGTAAATCTAGAAAACCCAAACCAAATATTGGTAAATATTTACCTAATGTTCCCGTTAAAATATCCTCAAGTAAGCTATTAGAA